>VURO01008890.1:75824-87362 GCA_015108175.1 Pelvicachromis taeniatus
AACACTAAACCCCCCCCCCCCCCCCGACTCGTTATTATATAAGTGGGGGTGGAATGCCACTATTAACCTCACTTAAACTATATTTCCCCTCAAGTTTTTTTTAATGTTACTCTTCTTTTTTTTTTTAAACTTTAAACCTGACAGAGATAAAGCACAAGAACTACAGTAAAAATCTGCTGCTGGCTCATGAGGATTAATTTGTTTCAATGAAGGAGTGTTTGCTATTCAGACCTGGTAGCTCAAAGTTTAAGGGCAATTTTACTGTCACAAGCACTTTCAATCATTAAGTAGACTCACATACTTCATCTTACCTGTGCGATGACGGCTGTTGTCAGAAGAGTCAGGTAGATGAGAAACGCCATGATTATCCTTAAGAGTTAAAAAAAAAAAAAAGAAAAAAGAAAGAAACAAACGAAAACCCCTACAGGTAATTTTAAAACGACACCTTCAAGCAGAAATCGAAAAAAATATATATTATTGATCTTCATTAATTTCACATCAAGTTACTAGTTTGTTTTTTTTTTCTCATTAGGTCGGACTTCTATCCTTTTTTTTCTAAAGGGGTGAGGAGCTAAACTCTAATTTATATAGGATGGTCTCCGTAAGACCCCGCCTCCCTCCATACTACTAACCAATCAGCGCGCAGGTAACAGCCCAGAGCCTTTTTCGCCAATGGGCGTGACGTTACCGAGCGGATAGTTTGCTGATTGGTAGGCGGGTTTTGAAATGAATGCAGCCATTGATAAAAATCTCAGGGGCGCTCTGTTTGTTTTAGGAGTTAAAAATGAAATTGTAACAGCTCCTTTCAAGTCACACTTAGCACATTCCTGCTAACACTGAGTAAACACACACAGCTGAGTCAGACAGCCGTGCAACATTAATAAGACCTCCACCTTTGGGGAAATAAGGGAGCGGGGAGGAATTCCTTCTCTTTTTTTCTAAAGAAAATTAAAGTGTAGTGCATAAAGCAAACATTAACATAATGTGAGGGACAGAGTGAAAATACTCGACTTTGTCTTTGTCCATCATGTTCTAAGAATAAGTGTTTCCAAAGTGTTTAAGTGTAGATTTTGATTGTTTTGCTTTCTAACTGTGCCGCTGTGAATTCAGGTGGACTGCCTGTTTCTATTATTTCTAACCACATGGTGCTGACACGGGAATGATGATGATATGATTGCTCGGAAAGAATGGTGAAGTTGAGGTTAAGTAGGATTTTTTTTTTAAGGGTAACACATGTTGGTTGGTCTCCTCTTTCGCAGCCATCCCTTTTTTTTTCTCTAACCACAGGTTTCCAGCCACGCCTGTCCTAACACAGAGACCTCTTTAGAAGAAAGTAATGTGATAGGTGGGTGTTTTAAAAGTCAGGCTCCTGCTATGAATGTCAAAGTATTCTCTGGTTTATAGGCTCATTTAATATTAGGCTTTAAAAAAGATTTAAATTTTTAAATTTGTGTTACCATCACTACTCACTCTAAATATTTTTACCTCCAGCTAAAGGGATGAAAGCTTTATGCTTTAATTCTCAAAAATAATAACAATACCAAAAACTGCTTTTTATGTACCAATTTAAGATGCATTCTATGCATTTGTATCTATAGGTGTCATGGTACTGGGTTTGTGACCCAGTGTTTCTAAGCTTCTGGACATTACGCTTTTTATTTTTGAATATTTGATGTGATTTTTAGATTTGTGGTTATTTTTATGTAATGTATTAATTATGTTTCGGTTAGCCTTCAGTTCTTTGTGACTTGTGAGTTTTACTCCCTCAGTGTCTATTTCTCCCTGTAGAGCCTGTGGCTTGTGTTTATCGTATTTCCTGCTTTATTTTGACAGTCTCTTGTCCTGTGTACGGTGTGTTCAATTCTGCTTCCCCTGTCGTGTTTGTCCGTATTAGTTCCAGCTGTGTTCCCACCTGTTGTCCTGTGTGTATTTTAGTCCTCCCTCTGCTTGTTGTCTAGTTGTTCTACTTGATGTTTGCTGTGTTTCCCTTGTTTATTCCAAGTTCCCTAGTTTCCTCCTGGGTTGTGTTTTGTATTTTGCATCTTTGAATTTTCAAGTATCTTATTACAGCAAATAAAGTTGTCTCCTTTAGTTTTTTTCCCTGTGTCTGAGTCCAGCCTTGCCTGCCGAAAATAGTTACAATCTATGAAAATGGGGACTGAAAATCTCACTGCACTGCACATATTTTTTTTTTAATAAGAAATAACAGACTTCCTTCCACAATTTTTCTGTGGAAACTAAGCATTGCTGTAGGTGCCCACCCTTCTACTTAATCCCATGGTGTGCTCCTACCATGTGACATATATTAGATGTTGTTTACAATCACTTGACAAGCAATGCTCTTCAGTTTGTGAGCACGGCTGCACATCTCATGGCTATTTGGTGGTTCCCAGCTAATGTTTTAATCCAGTTGCTACAGCATGAACAGTCAAAACAAGGAAGATATGCATGTTTCCTGTTCCTTCCCATCATGAGTCTTTCTGGTGACTCATTTTGGGACCAAAATTTTGTGACTCATTAAGCTGATTTCAGTCCTGACAAAGCCATGTGGCAAACCACTCTTAAATCAGTAACAGGAGTATCTAAAATCAGCTTTATGACTTTGGTTTGGTTTCATGAAAACAACTTTGTGGTTCGGATAGATATTCTAGCAACAGTTTGACTCTGTAGATAGATAGATGCATTCTTTATTGATACCCACAAGAGAAATCCATGTGTTACAGCAGCAACAAAAATAGTACAATCTACGATAAATAAACAACATAATTTAAGTAAATGTGCCATAGGTGCATACTGAGATTCTCTTAATTAAATACAACAGTGATAAAAACAACAAATACAAAGTAAAAATAAGGTTAAGATACAGAAAAGTAAAAAGTAAGGTTGAGATTGTTGATCAGAGTAGTGCATTAATAACTAATGTTTACACTATTAATCTGAGAAACAGCAACAAGAAGGTATAACACAGAAATATGTGTGTGCAATCTTAAGCCTAGCAGGTGTGTTCACCTGTCACAGAGAGAAGAAGTATTGTACAATTTCACAGAGAATGGTAGGAATTATTTCCTGAAGCGCTCTTTATGGCAGCAGGGTTGAAGGAGCTCTGCTGCCTCACTGGTGTTGAGTGGAGTGGGTTAGATGGATCGTCCATGATGGTAAGCAGTTTGTTCATTGACCTCCTGACCCTCAATAACTCAAACACCTCCAGATTTTGGCCAGTGGTGATTGCAGCCTTGTGAGTCTCTTTGCTGATCCTGATTTGCATTATACCTTTTTTTATGTATATTATTAAATTAACTCAGGAGTGCAGCTGAATTTCATTATATACTTTCTTGCCCCAAGACAGCTGGGATAGTCTCCAGCACCCCCCGCAACCCTGAGAAAGATAAGCGGAAGCGAATGGATGGATCAATGGACTTTTTCTTCAGAATGACAATAAAAATGTTGAAATGTAGGGAGCACATTTACTAAAACGGACCTCATCTGGGTAGACAGTGCTTTGGGGGTGATCCTGGGACATTTGAATTCACCACTGAATCCTCTGGAGATGTGGGCCTATCAGCAAAATGCAGAGGAAGGAGGGCACCCACTTGACAACCCAGACAAGCGCCACCGCTCAGTTGATCAGGCTAAATCTGCAATTTAGGGATATAAAAACCTATAAACAAACAAACTGAATCCTGAAAATCAGTAATCATCTAGAATAGGCACAGAGTTTCCTTACTTGTGAACTGTTAACCAGCACACCATGGAGAGCTGGAGTGTTAAAAAGAAGGATGCTGGTGGACACTGGACAGAACTGGACTAGTGTTTCCATTGAGTACACCAGTTAAAATTTCCTGACTGGAGTCATGGCTCTCGCTTTATAAAAGGAAACCACGTCCGGAAACTGTCAGTCATAGCTCTAATGGTATGACGAGAGAGACAAAGTCATGGCCCATCTATTTTAATCCTCTGGTGGTCATGGTACAGTGAGAGGTCTGAAAGTCCTGTGACTATTTCTTTTCTAAGTGTCTGATGCCTAATAAGAGAGAATCAGAAGCATGAACATTTCATTTTGACAAGGATAGAAAGCTAACGCTGAAAGAGAACAGACTGCTTTTAAACAGAAAAGCACTTTATTATTAGGAGTTGTAGTAGTTCTATATTTTTATTTGATTTCTGTTTATTTATGTATTTGTGTTTTAGTGGCTCTGAGAAAGGAGGTCCATCTGAAGTATTTTTGCCCTCTAAATATCTTTACTTCAGAGAATTATAGCGTTCATTTAACTCAGAACTCTTTAATGTGGGAGATATAAATAACCTTTCTCCAAGCTGAGATTAAAATAGCATTTAAGTGACTACTGGGAAGAATTTCCTCTTAATTTAATGAGGAAGTGGACTACAGTTTCACCATAATGACATTCCTTATATACAGTTATGTAACATAAGCCCAGGGGGCTCTCAAAGCAAAAGACTGAGCACCCAGAAAGGGGCACCAGATAAATTTGAGGTGCTGTATGAAGATTACCAGAAGACGAAAAAATGGGGAAAAAAAACTTTGTGGCACACAAAGTTGCTTTCTTAGTTTGGAACGTTTTCAAAATGTGATGTTTCACATGGGCCTCAATGTTGCTTCCATTGTTTTCTTTTTCATGGGATTGTTAGTATAGATTAAAGACCTGCCCAAAGTTCGATAAAAATTCAATATATTGTTCTGAGAAGGCAATGAAAACCAACTACTGTAGTCAAAATAAAGTAGATTATCCTTTACATGAAATATGAAATAATTAAGTAAAGCAGATCAACCAAAAACGGACTGTACTTTGTTACTTCCCCCCAGAGAGCAAAAGTATGAATAACACAATATTAGAGAAAAAAAATATACTTAAGTGTAAAATGAAAGGACTCACAACGAAGAACGGGTAAATGAAACAGAATATAGCATTTTTTAATTATTAGATTACTATGGAAATGTTAACTCTGTGCTGGACGCCTGGTGTGTGGATGTCAGTTTGTTTGCTTTTGCATGCATTTTATTTTAGCAACTTACATGTATGCCAAGAGCCTTCCATAAAAATGGACAAAAAGGGTGCAAAAGTGTCGAGCCATTCCTCAATTCTTTATATTTCACTTCCAAGGAGCAGAAGTGTTTTTGAGCTATAGTTTTCCAGGATTTATGAAGGTATTTCAAAGTTTTTAGTCCAGTACCCGAATGCCTAATACTGATCTATGAATCATGCCAACATAAAAAGTGCACCTAACTCATAAAATAGTATTTTTGCACCACAAACCTGACTCGCAAAGAGGTATTATTTACATTCTTGGCATTTCTTGGGAAATGCTAGTGTGAAAAGATCTGAGGAAACTGAACAAGCGGGGGACAAAATAAGACCTAAAAGCATGCCCCCAAAACTCAATTTGAAGCTTTTAGTTGAAATTATTGTCAGTAAATATGGAAGAGGTCAGGAAAGTACGAGAAGTAAGTGTCTACAATCATCGTTCAAACATGGTGGAGGCTATCATGCTTTGTGGCTGCATTCCGCTCAATGGTGTTGGGGATCTTGTCACAACTAATGGAATTCTGAACCCAGAAAAGTACCATCAAATTTGTATCCATCATGCAATAGCGTCTGATTGGCATCAGCTTTGTTTCTCAACACGACAATGGTCCCAAACACACTCATCCCAGATATGCAGTAAAACCTGGATAGAAAAACACAGACTGACCTCCACGAAGCCTGAAACAACATTACTGAAGAAGAGAAAGGAACAAAAAGGCAGCAAACATCCAAAGAAGAGCTTTGAATGTCATTTGAGAAGCCTGGAGAACCGTTCCTGAAGACTCCTGAAATAAATTCCAGGAAAGATCGCCAAGAGAGTTCAGGCCGTGTTGACTAATAAAGGCTGTCATAACAAATATCACCTTTCAACTGCTTGTTAAACTTGTAAAAACTCAGTTTAGATCACTGCTCCTGTCTCATTTCCATAGCAAAATATAAAAAATGAGAGGTTCCTCAATAATTTGGGACAGTACTCAGAATTCAAAAATATTATGTTGTTGTTATTATTATTAATTTTCAAAAAATACCCTAAGTGGTGGAAAATAGAAATTCTCAAGAGAAGTATAATCCAAAATGTTACATGACCACTCTGTGAATTTATAATAATTTTATATAACCGATGCCCTTTACACGCACTAAAAAAACAAAGTGACGTCAAGATCCTGAATTACTCCGTATTGCTATATATATATTTTTCTCTCGTGTGGCTGAGCGGCAGCATACATAAAATATATAACATGAGTGACAGCTTTATGAGAAAAGGCTGATGTGGGAAAAATAAGGAACCATCCAACGGAAAGAACAGTGAATAAAACTATGCACAGGGGTGGCAGGAGAAGTGTGTGTTCATGTGTGCGGGGAAAGTGCGGTGAAGTGAAGGGTTGTGGTGACAGGTGTTTCGTAGTAAGAGAATTTGTTTTTTCAAGAGGAGGAGTGAGCAAGTTCCCCGCTGACTAGTCTGGTCTGCCATGACGGGGTTCATGGCAGTCTGGTGGTATGGTATTTCGCACACAAACAGACAGCTGCGATTACTGCCCATACCAACTTTAAGGTCACATGAACCAAATTACATGATACAGAGGTCACAGACTTTTACAAACACATATGGATATATGTAAGGAAGTGCATGATAGAAAAGGCACTTTAAAAGTAATTATACAAATGGGAGAATAAAACCGAGGCTTAAAGAAGTGAAAAAAGTCTGAGAGAAAACACAGGTAGAGAACGTGCAAGTGGAGATGACAGGGTCGTTACTCTGTTTTCTCTGCTGCTGCAGTGAAAACAGTGGGAGAATAAATGTCCCTTTTTAAAAACAAACCAAAAACCTTTCCATTGATTATTTTTGACAGACAGGCGAAAGGCTGTGCGCGAGAACTCGAGTGATACAGTTTACATACACCACACCCCTCATATGATATTATAATGTGCAATGCAATATGTGCTAAATCTGACACTGACAAATGGCTCTGGTGTTAATGAAGTGTGAAGTCTGAAACATTGTAAAGTTACATAATAAAGCAGGACTCGGCTTTTTGAGGAGAAGAGATAGCGTCTGAGTCTAAGAACTGCTTGAATTATTGAAGCAACTTCTCCCTCTTGTGGAAGTTTAAAACACACACACACACACACACACACACACACACACACACACACACACACACACACACACACACACACACACACACACACACACAGAACATTAAAATCAAAGATTTGAAAAATATTTAAATGCTGATTAAAAAAGCTGACTTATACCAGTCCTTTGATTCTTTCTTACAAACACAGGGCCGCCTTTTAATGGCATGAATGTCTATGAGGCTTTTGAACTTTGCGGATAATGCACCGCAGAGACCCATTTCTTTCCCAATGCTCCACAAGATGGAGCCAAACGCTACAATATAAACCAAAGTATCTTTTACCAGTTAAGATTCGATTGCATTCCATTAAATACGCAGATACACAAAAGAGCACCATGAATCCTCATGTTGATAGCTCAACACTACTCAGCTTGCTGTTTTTCAAAGTCCAAAAGGAGAGTTTTGACCAGTCGTGTGCAGGAATGCGCAAACTATGTAGGCATTCATGGGTTACCGATCACGTACATATCAAATGATTTTTATTAGAAAATTTTCCTGCTGCACGACTAATGAATGTTTTGTTGCTTTCATCTCCTTTCTCCTTTGCCTGCTCACCCTCCCTGATCTTTAATTAAACTCTTATCAACAGACTGTGAGTAGGTGGTGGAGCTGATGAGGGATCTTCTCTCCCTCACTCTCGCTCCTTATCTTCTCTGTTTATATCACTCTTTCCCCCTCTCCGTTCTTAGTTTTTCAATTCATTTCCTTTCACTAAACCTCACCGACTCCCTTTCCCTTATGCCTCCCTCTCCTATCTTTCTCCAGACTGTGACAGCAGAGCACAGCGGCTTTGAACCCGGTTTTATTCAGAGCACGCTCTTGTCTCCCATCACCCATGGTCTCCTGATTAGTCTGCCCCCTCCTTCTTAGCAGTCACTAGGGCTCACAGCAGCCAACTGACAGGCAAGGAAAAAGCTTTTCCCAGGTAGAGTAGCAGCACTGCTTGAAGACTTGTAAGCCTAAATATCCCAGTCATCTGGGAGGTGGGGATTACCCTTTGGCCGGCTGCTAGATCCTTCATTTCCCATATGGGAGTGTTGGGTTTGAAAGGCACAAATATGGGAGCTTGTTCTTCATAAGCTGCTGTAAGGGTAGACACATAGGATTTAGCCCTTGAAATTTAATATCCACTTACATGAAATTTAGAAAATTGCATTGGAAAACAAATCACTTGGTGCAGGTTGGAAAAAAAATGTTGGAAAATGCTGGTTTGGTATAGTACAGTGTAACAAATAGATGTAGTGTAAAGATTTTTAGTGGCTTTAAACCACATGCTTTTTAACTGTGGTTCAGTCACAATCATTACAGCAGAGATAAAGAATGTAAACGTAAGCTGGCGGGAATGAGTCACCAACGCAAGATATACTGGTTAGAGCATTTCATTTGAGCACCATATGCCACTGTCTGGTTATTAACAGCTTTCTCAATAATTTGTTTCTGGATTTTTCTGTTTAATATAACGCTATAAGGCTGCTTAATCTTGAAACCTTGGAGCCACTCCTTCACTGAGCCACTTCATCACTCGGACCACTGGTGGCCATGGCTCAGGTGGTGAGCAGGTTGCCCATTAACTGCAAACTTGCTGGTGTCCTTGAGCAAGACACTCATCTCACTGTTTCTCCAAACAGCAAATGAACACCTGGATGAGAAATCTGCCATCACTGATGGGTGTTTGTGCTTGTGAAATTTTATTAGGTGCACTGTAGTATTGAGGTTTTGCAGACATTTGACAGCTAATCATGTGACCTTAATTAATCCACCATTTTGGACGTGTGAAGTCACGGTGACAATGTAAGGTCATAAACCCCAGTCACACAAGCCTAGAGACCAGTCTCTGACCATCTGGCAACAACCAATTATGAGGGAGAACTTGTGCATGCCAAAGTCAGTTGGCAAAAAGCTCTTTGTGATTGCTTTGGTTGCTACCAGATTCTTAGGGGTAGCCTATAGTTTTCATTCTGACTTGTCTGCAGTTACCTGCCAGCAACGGACCAAGCGGTAGTGAAACAGAGACCAATTGCCATCGAAGTAAAGGTTCCTTTAAAACATGTTGGAGGACTGTAGCTAGTGTTTGCAGACAATCTGTCTGACTCACAAAGTAATCTTAAGGAGGTTTTTGTTACAGAACCATATTTGCAAATAATTTCACCTGGCGACAGTCAAACCTCCAGGAACCGCTCACAAACCAGTCAGGAAATATATATTTTTTGCTGACAAGAAGCAGTTGAAACACATGCAGTATAGCAGACATCTCTCAAGCAATGTGTGCATGACATCAGGCGAAACCTGTATATATGTTTTCACATTTTCCTTTTGATCAGCTTAGGTAATCCATGGCTTTTTATTCTTTCACCTCACCCTCAAAGAGTCACGGTAGATGGCTTCCTGTACCTGAACCTAGTTCTGCCGAAGGTTTCTTCCTGTAAATAGGGAGTTTTTCTTTCCCACTGTCACCAGGTCATTGCTCATAAGGGTCATTATACAATATGATATAATATAACATGGTGATGTTAGCAAGACACAGAAAGCTGCTCTCTTTAAATTCAGCTTCCCAGGTTCAGTTTCGCAGCAGACTCTTTCTCTTTACACTTTCTGTAAACTATCAAAAATAATTTTGCATAATATCAAGATTCCAAGATGGTGTAAAACTGCATGCATGTTGTGACAATAAAGTTCAAGTCTTGTCTTTTACTCCAGAACCCCCTCCTCCTACTCCATCTGTCCCCAGCCATGCATCCCATTCTGAACCGCTGCTTGCCATCTATTCTCCTTCCCACCCATTCCCCACAAGCACACATCCTTTTCTCCCCATCTGCACTGAAATGCACCTCAAGCTGACAACAAATGCAACCCTTCTTCAGCAGAGACAGACAGACTAACACAGATATGTCAGTCTGCAGCATTTGCAGATAACCAACATCTCTTTCCCTGTCCTCTCACTCCACCCTGCATTTCCCACTCTCTCTTTCCTCTTTCTCCACTTGTTCCGACCCCACTGGAATGCACTTCTTATGAAGATAAATGACTCCTCTCAGCTTCCTTACCCTCCTCCCATCTGCTTCCTATGCAGCTTCAGTGGGGAATTCCTGTGGAATTTTCTCATTCCTCTGAGTGTCTTGCCTGACAGGTTCACAGCATCATTTTTTTTTGTTCTCAGAGAAGACAGGGCCATACAAGCTTTTCTGAAGAATCTAGGGACATTAGATTGCAGCGATATCATTTAAGAAGTTAAACTATAGTTCATCAGATTTATATTATAAAGGAAATGAAGTCAAACTCTACAACTCTGATATGATTCACATAGAGAACCAATCTGGTTTGAAACAGATTCAGTGTGTGACTCTTTCATATTAGAAAAGGCAGTTTAAAGAATAGCACTATTTTTGGAAATGCACCTAGAGTAGTCATTAGGATCAGAAAATGACGGGAAAATTGAACCCACTCTTGTGACTATATTAAGGTAGCACAATGAATAGCTTTGCCAAAAGACTGGAATCAGAGAAACCGCTCACACAGTTCAGCTGTAAAGCAACAACAACCTGCCAACATTTGTTTTGGCCACAACATGATTAGACAGACCATGAATGTATTTGCAGTTTTTGTTTTGCAGAAACAAATACTCATATTAAACATATTAAATAATCGTTTGATAACCACTGGTGTTGCAAACCACAGAAGTGCTGCTGATCTTTTGATGTAATTGAGAAAGCAAATAACATTAATGAACTCTTTACAAATTCAATGTTTAATCACACAGAATGTATATGTAAACAAATCCTGCAGTATAAATATGATAATATCCTCTACTTTTAAGATTAGGGCCAGATCAGGTGACCCTGAATCCTCCCTTAGTTATGCTGCAATAGGTGTAGGCTGCAGGGGAATTCCCATAATGCATTGAGTATTTCTTCTTCAGTCACCTTTCTTACTCAGTGGCAAATGGCTGCCCCTCCCTAACCCTAACCCTAACCCTCAAGTGCCTTGAGGCAACTGCTGTTGTGATTTGTAGCTGTATAAATAAAATTGAATTGATACTCAAATTAAGGGATGAGACAAAAATGATGCCAAAACAACGTTACTTTCATTCCCTTCTTTCCACGCTCTGAGCAGGAAGCCATGAATAAATCAAAGAATGAGCAAAGTCCGTACAAGTCATGAGTGCTTTAGTGCATGTGAGGGGGAATTTATAAGGCAGAGTGGGAATGTTTAATTAAAAATGAAGACAAAGAATAGGCCATAAAAAACAGTGTATTCCACTCACCCTGGCACCTTCAGCTACCTCGAGAAGCAGCAACCCTGAAGACAAAACATTTGTCAAGGACATAGTGCAGCCTTTTTTTTTTTTTTAGCATGCTAAA
>VURO01008890.1:87382-102603 GCA_015108175.1 Pelvicachromis taeniatus
TGCTAAAAAAGTCATCTCCCCCTTTTTTTAGTTTTAGTTTTTTAAGAATGAGTCAATATCGCAGTGATGGGTTGTGTTAGAGTCAAAGCGTGTCACATTGTGTGATCAGCGGTGAAAGAAAAAACTTTTCAGTATCTTTATTACTATTTATTTTATATTACAATACCAGTTCAAATATTAAAAAAACAGAATGCTAGTTAGCATCACTGCATTCTTATTTGAGTCTACCTTGGTGATGTTCAATGATTCAGCGCTAGCAGCAACACCTATTTAAGAGACTAAAATAAGGTTACACTTTTGTTGGATTCATTTTTAAGTGTTTCCTGTTAATTTTTTATTGAAGCTTAAGTGAACTCAGTCAATGAAAACAATTATGCACATTTGGAAACTGTAAAGTTTGGATTCTGATTCATAAACTGTTTATCATTTGTGATTGCTCTGATTGCTAGCAATTTAATACCTATACAAAGACACGATATGAGAGTTTCTAGATGATGATGAGCTTCTGGCATCATCTATGTACCATATTAAACCCAAGCGTTACCATTTCGTGTAGGTCCAAGGTTTTTCCATCGCTAGTGTTGAGTTTCATGGACAAACAGAAATCTTTTTATTAAGACACACACACGCACGTGCACACGCACACACACATACACACAGGTTCAATGCCACCAGTATTATTAGTAAAAAACCTGCAGATGAAAGAGGAATTTGATGGATTTAGTAGGAATGAAGGCTATTGGCACACTGAGCTCTCCATTCTTTCCCTTTTTTCAAAACTGAAATTAAACCATGATAGAAATGAGGGCATTTGCGAATGGATTTGATTTCCTTTGATGTGAAAAGCTGATGCTTAAAAGTAGTTCATAAAGTGATGATTTGCTCGGAGAAAAGTGTTTGATGAAACTTTTGTGGGGTTTTTTTTGCCAAAAAAAGAGATTTTTTTTTGGGACAATATTTGTGTGTGTGTGCTTGTGTATATCATGCTTGATGAGGACTTCAACCTGATTCACTAACCACAAGGACACGTCTCATGAGGTATCCTGATTACAGAGTGTCTTTAATTGTTTGACTATCTTTGTGAGGACTTGTTTTAGACATAGTGGTTGAGGACATTTTGAGGAAATTATGGTCCTCACACATTTTCAAGGCCTGTTTGAGGGTGAAAATGTGTGTTAGTGTTAGAGTTAGATAATTCATATCTATATAGTATATAGTAATTAATTATTTTCAAATTACCAATATAGTTGTAACATTGAACGTCGATATGACAATAAAGGGCTATTCTATTCTGTTCTGAGTATTAGTAATAGTAGTTATAGTAACAGTAGTTCATTTCAAAGATGTGTGTTTAAATTTTGTAAGACAGCTCGGCCTTCCTCGTTTGTTTGCATGGATGGTCTGAGGTGGTTCTAAATTTGTGAAGGAGAGAATGAACAAATTCAGGGTACTCAAACTTTATGCACATATTTGTTTATACATACTGTTTTTTATTGAGAACCTGTGCGCATATGATCAACAGAAAGAGAGTGGACTGAAATAGAATTGTAAAATAGAATTTTACACCTTAAAGAGACTAAAAAGGATAGTTTATCTAAGAAACACAAAAAAGAACCAGTCCTGCAGTGTTTGTTGCTAGTGTCAAGGCCTACCTGCACAGTTAGATTGAAAAAAGAGAATAAAGGTACCATGAAGAAGCTCTTCTTTATCACTACAAAAGATAGATCCACAGGAGGTGGACCAGAGGTTGATGCACACAAAACTGAGGTATTAGTTGGGTGTTGACACAGAAGGAAAAGAGCAATGTGAAAAAGGATTTTCAGCCTCAGCAGCAGTCGGTCAGAAGACAAATGTTCTATTTAATGTTACATACACATTACATATATCTGAGATTAATGAAGATTTAGCTACAGAAACAGCTAACCTTGATTCTATCTTTTTCCTGCCTTTTCGAAGCAAACACTGTCAAAAAACCCCTTGATTAAATTCAGTTTACTACGTAAATGTAAGACCAATATATTTTCAATTATGGGGTGTGAAGATTTTTTTTATTGTAGCCTCTAAAACAAATTTCCTTGCAAACAGATGAAGTGTAATCTGATCTAATTTCAAAACAAAAGCAAAAGAACAACAACGACAACAAAAAAAATCTCCCTCCCTTTTTGTGCATAAGAGTTTTTAATTTATTTGCTTCAGGACATATTTATACCCCTCTTGTAGCTCGGCTACACACAATCTCACCAATATTTGCAAGTACAAGTGCAACCACTGCCTGATTGATTTGCCACTGAGCAACTTCCATGCACCTGCTGAGCGCTATCTCAAGGGCACCCGTCACCATCATGCATCCTGGAGATATGTATCTAAATTATAATTTTTCAGAACAGACTTAAGGCATGTTGGCAATTCAAACTAGACTGATCTGGAAGCAGTGCTCATAACATGTTTTTATCCTGAAGCATCAAATACTGCTGCTCTGTAGAATCCTGGTGTTAATCCTGCGATTCAGCAGTTTGATTGTTAAGTCAGTAAACTGAAAGCACACTACACCCTCTCTCTAAGAAGGGGTTAAGCATTGCTCTGAGCTTTGAAGGAAATATATAATTTCTCAGGGTAATACTCAAAGACACGGGGATGTCTTTCTTTGGTTCTTGAGAAATGACGTAACCTTTTTTAACAAATATGTTGACATGTTTGTGTTTTTACTGATGCAAAATGTATTTGGCCCTGCCTGCTATTTAGCTCTGTTAATTTGTTGCTGCACTATTCACAGTGGGACAAAGTGGTAGCTTCTCACATACTTTTACTTGAGCAAATGATTTGGACAGATTTCTGCTGCTGTTCCTGTGTGTTGTCCTGGAGGCCATGGGCCAACAGCATATTTTGTCGTTTAATTTGGATGACTTGTTGCACTGAGCTGGGAGGCTTTGGTTGACAGCTGGACTTGATTTTTGAGGTCTGTTGCCATATCTGGAGTCAGCTGGAGAACCCAGTGATTGGCAGACTGCCAGGCGGGGAGTAGGTGTGTTTCCAGTATTGCTGAGGTTGTGTCAGTATTTTTTTTTCTGCTGACGTTGTACTCCTGTAATCTCATCAAGTGTCAGAGCTGCCTGGATTGTTTGCTATATGACCCCTCCCCTCATGCGACTATAGGTTTCTTTTGGTATGTGTTTATATGCTCCACATATTGAAATAACTTCATTACACAGTCAAGCTTCATTAAAGCACACATATCAGCAAATATCACACTCTGTTGATGCCGTACTGAAGGTTATCCTGCACATTAAACTATGCCACACTCGAGGAGTTTTTGCTACTACTACTTTGATAATACATGTGCATGCTCAGGGCACATTTTCACAAATGAATAATGCATGTCTGAAAGGAAAAAATCTCTAAAAATAATTTCACTTTTTTCACTATTATAAACATGGCATCCAGCTTAACAGGTAGCGGGGTTTGAACCATAGTACCATCATCCCTTGTGTACGAGCAACTGATCCCGAAATAGTCAGATTTTCATAGAATGAGGCCACGATATTAAGTCATGTTTTTATGACTCTATTTGAATGACAATTTCACGAGTTCATCTTCCATTTTCATTATATTGAAGTTAATTTAATATTTTATCAACAAATACACAAATGCATCACAAGTTTAGTTAATTTTTTAAAGATTTTTACAGGTAAATAGAATCATTTGCAGGACAAAACTATTATGAATAACCACGTTTAATGGACTCAAACTCAGATCAGGAGATAGATAAACACTCAAGGTGCCGCCAAACATACCTGGGCATGCAGGCATGCTTGGAAAAGAGTACTTTCTTTTCAGAGACCGATGAAGACAAGAAAATCCAATCAACACATACCGAGGAGGGAAGATGATGAGAGTCTGGGATAATATCAAGAGTAATCCAGCTTTCTATTCTAAGGTAAAGATCCTACAATATTAGAAAGAAACCCCAATAATCACACAACCCCCTATGGGCAGGCACTTGGCAAAGGAAAACCTCACTTTTAACTGTGTTGGGGGTCAGCTATATAAATAACATTGAATTGATTTAAAAATGGAATTAAATTCAAAGATAGATGGCCTCCTTTACTCCCCTCTAAAACCATCCGTCTTCTCGGTCCAAAATGTGAACATTACTATTCTTGAAAGAGTGTAGATGTACAACTGAGTCTTGCTGAGACGTCTTCCTCTCCTATGTAAAGGTCTGAACACTCCTACCTGCAATACAGAGCATCATTACCAATGTTTGTTTACGTGTGTTGCTGAGTCTAAAGCGGACCGTGATCTTATGGTTGGACAATGTTCTGTCTGTTTTTCCGGAGCTCCCCGGTTAATGTCTGAGGTTCAGTTTTATTCACTCCATCTTTATCTTCACTTTCACTGACTGTAAAAAATAGATAATTTATCTTGTAAGTACATTATTTGAACTGCCAGTCATATAAAAATGCAGTTTCACTACAGAAATGTTAGAGAAATTATGGTAAAACACCAACTGGTGGTCAGGAGAGCTGCACAGTTGGTTGAAATTTCTGTTCAATAAGTGACAAGTTCCATAAATAACCTGTAATGCTATGCGCCTTGTTGATATAAAAATAATGATTCTTCCAGCTGAATGTTATGCATATTTAAAACTCAATACCTGTTCACTCTCAAACACACGTGTTTGTCCATGTTCTTGTTCTTTTAACTGATAAGCACCTGGGCACGTTATGCAGTTCCTTGGACTACTGCACTGAATATTCTTTCATTATTGCTTGTTTATGTATTGTTTGACATGCATCATTAAATAATGTAGTGTAAAATTATGTAATGAGGGCAGGATATGAATTACAAATGGGATTGACTAATAAGATTTTTGAAACAACAATCTTTTATTCCTACCCATGGGTCAAGGAAACTCTTTTATCTTTAATTTGCACCAGGTCAGTATCAAATTTCAATACATAAAAATATAGTATATTAAATTACATTTCATGTCCCAGTTGCCAGTCTTGGTAGCTGGGGATCGGTCTGCCAGGGCCTACTCTCCTGGCCGCCACCCGGCTAACAAAGCACACAACCCCTATGGCGCCTCCTGCGGGTGGTGGGCCTGCAGGAAGATGGGCCCATGTCCCTTTTTGGGCTGTGCCCGGCAGGGCCCCATGGACTAAGGCCCGGCCTCTCCCTTAGAGATAGGGTGAGAAATTTGACCATCCGAACTCGAGTAGAGCCGCTGCTCCTCCACATCGAAAGGAGCCAGTTGAGGCGGTTTGGGCATCTAAGGTTGCCTCCTGGGCGCCTCCTGGGTGATGTGTTCTGGGATTGTCCCACCAGGAGGAGGCTCTGGGGCAGAACCAGCACACGCTGGAGAGATTATATGTCTCGGCTGGCCTGGGAACGCCTTGGTGTTCCCCTGGATAAGCTGAAGGAGCTGGCTGGTGAGAGGGAGGTCTGGGCTTCTCTGCTTAGGCTGTAACTCTGGATAAGCGGAAGAAGATGGATGGATTGATGGATGGATGGATATTAAATTACATTGTATCAAATTAACGCGGCAGCTGACTACAACACTACTGCATTTGTGATCACTAGTAATACTATAATAAATGAAACATGGGGTTAGAGAAGATTCAGGACTTAAACCTTTGCAAAGTTACATTTTTTTCTATTTTACTTTCTGTGCCCACTTCAACAATAGAATGACAAATCGATACAAAGTGTTGAAACATGATCTTTGATCAGATCCTTTTTTCTACAGGGAACAGGGTCAACGCGTTTTTACTTCTGACACAACTAAAGCTTGGCTGCAGCTTTTGACAGCTTCGCACAGAGTAAACCTTCCTACAAACACTTGGTATATATCTGTAAGTCTTAAGTAATCCCTCATTTTTTTTTATTTTGCCAGGACAATGGGAAATAGGTGCCGTATACAGTGTATAAGGCAAAAACAGTTTTGTAGAATTCTAATGAGGTTGAAAGTACATATTTTGTATGAAAAACTTTATTCTTCAACACAGTCCCACTGCAGGCCTGAATTGGACAAGCAGAAGAAAATTGATGAGTAGGTGCATCTTATTTATACGAAACAATACCGTGAGAGTGGTTGGTAATGTCCCAGGGATACACTGAATTATTTTTGCAATATATAATGTATATAATACTTCTGCCTCCACTGAGCAAAGATACACAAAATGCTTTTTAGTAAGAAACACTGAATGCAAATGTAAGAACTAATTCCAAGAAATCTTAATAAAGCATGCACCAATTTCTCATTAAACTGGATCAATTAGGTCCCCTCTGTGTGCTGCATTTACAGTAAAATTACGGCTTGTCAAATTAAAGACGTAAACACTTTGGCTCATTTAACAGTATTACTTTAACTATTCAGGTAGAACTATTTAAATATTGGTTGTAAATTTCACATTGCATCATACTTTAATTATGCTAACAACCTACATGCTGAATTCATTTAAACATTCTTCACACTATCCCTGACTTCATGCCACTAGTATTAAGTGTCTGCTAACACCAGTGACATAAATATGCTTCACAGGAAGAAACCCTTCCTTAAGTCTCCATAATCTTGGCCAATTAATATAGCCAGTAAATTACACATGCAGGCAGTAAAGAGGCACGTGGTCAGCGCAAGATTTACAACTGAGCCGAGGCTTACAACAAGACATTTTGGCTCATTGATTATAAATAATGACCCACTCAGGAATCTCAAAAACCAGCAGAGGTGAAAAAATAAAAAATAAAGCAAGAAATAATGAATAATGGTGATTTGACAGATATAGGAAGTACATTTTCAGGGGAAAAGCATAAAGTAAGATCTAGGTTACTGAAGTATAAACTGACATCAATGTTGTTTTAAAATGCATTGACACAGTATTACATAATACTACAAAATAATTACTATGAATGGAACATAAATAATTTATAAAGCATGACTCATAAAGACCGATGATGAAGAAGAAAAACACTTAAAACAAACCAATATTGAATATGATTATGAAAACATATTAACATATTAACATATTAAAATATTAACGTATTATTAAAATATGACAAATTATGAACTAATAATCTGCGACATAAATGTGTGGCGCATTGTGCCGTGCATTATGAATGATGCACATCACTTGAAAATTCATGACTACTACTTGAAATGAAATGAAATGAAACCTAAAATAAAAAAAATAAAAAAACACTAAATCATGCAGCCATTTTCTTCCGCTTATCTAAAGTCCGGCTCAGAAGACCCTCTTGCCCCTTCCTCCAGCTTATCGGGGGAAACATCGAGCCTTTTCCAGGCCAACCGATAAAAAGATGAGGGCTCAATGAACAGATGTATGGCGTTTCTCAATAACAATTCACCATCTGGTGGCATATAAAGGCATAACATTTAGGACACAATAATTTACCGGCATTAAGCAACAATTAAAACAGTAACAATTGATATCAGACTTAATAATCCGACTAGTTATAACAGTGATTAACAGCCGGCTAGTAGACAACTTATGCACATCCCTAGTCATGATGTAAAGGGCCATAGTAGCTGTTAGCATGCTAATTTTACCGAATATCTCCGCACAATGCTAACAACAAAATATAGATGTCTTTGCTGTAACTTTATTGCTGTCAAATCCTCACATTCTGTTGACAATTTCAGTTAATTTTGAGTGTTACTTAAATTATTTTAATGGAACCGAGTCATCATTAATTCAACCTGCGCTCTCCCTACTGTGACAAGTCAAAATGTTTGTCATTGCAAAGGTGAGTGTTTTTTTTTATTTATACATATACCAATAATTTATGAAAATAGATCTCCAGAGGTCAAATGAAATGAAAACATGTTGTGCAAATGAGGTGCTCTGAGCTCATGGATCTTTAATGGATCTGAAGCTTGACTCATAAGCACATTTCTTTCTCTGCTTTGCTCTCAGAGACTGCGGAGCACCATAACAATGACTTAATTATGCTAATAAGTTTTGGCAGATGAAATGATAATTGCACTGTCTTCTCATAGGACTGTGTTTTGCTTGAAGTGAAAAGGTCATTAAAAAAAAAACACCCAGTAAAACGAGTTGACTGTGAGATAAATAATCACGCTTTACCTCCTGTTTGTGTTTTTTCCCCTGCCTTGAGAGGACCAAGTGAGGCACAGCAAAGATAATCACTTGTGAGGCAGGTGTGTGTGTAGGTGCATTATGTATATTTATGAGTGTGCTAATTTTTGAGTGTGCGTGTTTGTGTTAAAAGAGCGAGGGGCGTGACTATTCTCTTGCCCCTGGGCCAACTGCATCAGTCAGAATAGAGATAAGAAGCTCCACATGCTGGACCTTTGTGATGCTGGTTAACCTCAGCCTGCTTATACAATGCACAGCATCTCTCACGCCTATACGCATAAATACAAATACACAAACACCCTCTACAGTGGCCATCTGATAACTGACTTGATAACCTTCAAAAGCAAAAGTCGACATGAAAGAACAGAAGAACTTATAGGGATTCAGACTGTGGATACTCCTCCTAATAATTCACATTATTAGGAAACTGATACTTATGAAACAAACTGAAATTAGTCATGAAAGAAAGCGAAAGAGTCGGCCTGCTTTGGGATATAACTCAAAACCAAAAAAACCCCCAATCATTACAATCAAGGTATGCAGAACAGCTTCACTGAATGCACATTGAGTTGAACCTTGAAGCAGATAAATTTACAGCAGCAGAAGACCACATCGGGTGCCTCTCCTGTCAGCTAAGAACAGGAAACTGAGGCACGGCTCACCAAACTTGCATGACACATGACTGGAAAAACTTTGCCTGCTCCATGATGGCTGCTTCCAGCAGGATAACACACCATGTTACTAACCTCAGATCATCTCTAAGGGATTTCTTGAACATCCTACTGAGTTTACTGGACTCAAATGTCCTCCACAGTCATCAGATCTCAATCTAGTAGAGAATCTTTGTGATGTGATAAAATGGGAGAGTTGCATCATAGAAATCTGCAGCAACTGTGTGATGCTTTCATGTTAATAAGAATCAAAATCTCCGAGGACACTCGATGCTACAGATTCATCCTGCACCTTGATGAATCTCTAGCATGAAGAATTAAGGCAGATCTGAAGGCAAAACTCACCCCAACCTGTTACTAGCAAGATGTGCCTAATAAAAAATAAAAAAAATGAAACAAAGATGTGCCTAATAAAATGATTTCATGTCGTATTTTTTCCAAGTCCAAATGCTCATACACAGTACTTGATAAGTATGCACAAACTTGAGTTTTGCAAAAGAGACGAATAGAAGTTTACATATTTATATGTTTGTTCTCATAATAGTACAATTTATAAAGGGAAAAAAACCCCCAATGTACAATGACAAAATGATATAACCAATGCTGAAAAGACCATTTCCTTCGGTGGAAGCTTACATTGTTAGACATTGAACCAAGGTGACCCTGCTACTTTTGATGGGGTCAGAGTGTGTGTAATTGGTCAACTGGCATTTCTTTCCAAAAGGCTCCCTGGAGGTCAAAAAAGCCGCATGTCATTAAGAATCAACAACACACCCACTCATACACAGACGCTCAGGGCCAAACCTTCATAAACAGCCCTGATGAGCATCATTAGTCCCAATCAAAGCAAGTGATTAGCCTCAGTCTGAAGCCACAGAATAAGACAAAGGGAGAGTTTAAAGGATAACTTCTACGTGAATACTACTAATGGGCACAACAACATACCAAGAAGGGCAAACAGAAAACATTGGAAAGCCTTTGTTTGATACAATGTGGACCCTCTGACGCCTATCCAACTGGCAGCTAGGCTTGAAGCTCAAGCCAACATGAAAGAAGCGAATGCCAGCAAATAGATGCTGGCACCAAAAACTCATTGGCACCAATGGACTCCCCTTTAGTTTAGAGAAAACTAGGTCAATACTTTTTCATCAAGTTATTTTAGTGTCAATCAGAAAATTTGGGCTCTCTTATGTATGTGCTTATGGTCATTTTGAAAATTATTGCTTGGTAAATAATATTTTTAGGCTCACTGAAGGCTTTGATGTCTGCCACATGGCTGCTGAGTGAAAGCTGTGGTGGAGCGGGGTTGTCCAGTTTTGAGGCATTTTTTTATGAATGTGGACCTGCCTCTGCCCAGGGGGGTGATTTGATTCTGAGTTGACTCAGTCATGGCCCCACATCCAACATTTAGCGCTTGGATTTTGATTGGGAGCTTATAACTTCAGAGAGAAATTATTATTGATGACTTGATTAATGTTCATGTAAACAGAGGTGGGAAGAAATGAAGTAAAGATACTTCCTTACTGTACTTAAGTAGAATTTTATAGCATTTATCCTTGGGAGTTAAAGTGGGTGGAGTGGAGCTGTCCCCATGTTGTGTTTGCGGTATTTCAGAATCTAGCTAATGCTACCGAAGAGGAGGAAACATGAAGGAAGTAACATTTTTTAAGTGGCAGGTATGGAGAAAGATAAGAAAGACAGGACATGAGAGGAAGAAGAGAGGTTAGATTTAAAGGTAAGGACTGCTTACATGTAATGTCATCATTTTAATCACATATGACAATTGTCTATGATGTGTTTTGCTAAATTATTTTAATTTTGTGAAACGTCCTCAAAAACAAACAAAGCTATACTAAGTTTGTGTTATTCAAACATTGCATGAAAATACTGGGTAGTTTAGTGCAGGATAGAGGTTAACTTGCATTAATGTGGTGAATTCACATTAAAGCTCTGTGTTGGACTGGTGCACAGTGGCTGTGGTGCTTATGGTGAGAGTTAGGTTACATCAAGTATAGCAGAGTAGAGATTGCATTTAAGCTGAGGATGCTTAAATTCATTAACTAAGTTCCAACTTTATAGCAACTGTATACTGTCTAGTATTAAGGTAGTATAAACAGTATTGTGTCAGTGTAGGGGATAGTAATCAGCCATGATGACTGAAACTGCTTACATCTTGTTGAATTTAATTGTGTAAATCTACAAAGAGCTGATCACAGTGTTTTCAAAACTGCTGAATCCCAATGTAAATCTTAACTGTACTAATTTTACTGTTTAGGTGTGGAGGCAAATTCCCCCACACCAACAGAAAGTAGTTATTTTTCCAATTTAATGTTTCACTGCATGTGTCCTACATAACAGAGTCAAGCTACGTACATTCATTAGAATTAGAACTTAATTTTGAATAATGTTTGTATTCTTATGCACTAATATTTTATTATTATATTAATATAGCACAAAATTCAGTTACCTTTGTACAAAAATTGTAAGTAGAAATGTCCTTTTAGGAGCTATGTTTGACTTTCTTACCTTGAGTACATCAGAGCCTGTACTTTTTCACTTTTACTTAAATAAAAAAAGTTGCTTCAGTACTTCAAGTATTTTTTAACCTAGGTATTGGTACTTCTACTTAAAGAAAGGAAGTCTGTACTTTTGCCACCTCTGGCTGTAAGTTCAGCTGGGGACTAAAATATGATCGCATACATTATATATGTGATGAATACTGAGTTCATTTCAGTACTTCCCCAGGGTCATTTGTAATGATTAATCACACTTTGAGGGATTGAGGGTAATTACCTTTGAAAATATTCATTTGCAAGGTCACAGGGTATTGGTTATGAACTAAAAAAACATTAAGGGTAATAGTCCTTCGCTCATTGGAATTAGATCAAGCTTCATATGTGTACATAAGCCAGATAGATAATGAGGGGGGGAAACGTAACAGTGAAGCACAGCCACCATACAGATATCTTGTCACAGAAAAACTGAAAAAGAAGAAAGAAATACTTTTGAACTAAAGTGACCCAAGAAGATTAAAAGTGAGAGAAGATTTGAGTGATCTTAAAACATTTGCATTGTCACACACTCTGTCACTCAGGCTCCTTTAATCTTCTAGTGATCGTGAGCTTCAGATTTTCCCCACTGTGTAGCAACATCAGAGGAAATTTCCAGCTTCGTTTCAGCTGAAGTGAAACAGTGGCTTGTGATATCTTGAAGTTTATGGGTGAACAGAAATAAAATCCTCCAGAAGGCTGCGACATGATCTGTTCATTAGAAACGCTTTGAAGACAGATGCAAATAGAACATGGGATGTGCCATTGTGACACCCTTCCTGCGGTCTTGGAGGGACTTCTACCTTGGCTGATGTGGCATGGAGAGTCACCCGAGGAAGCTCACCTGGGCTATCAAAGCCATAAAAGCATTTTAAAGAAATAAATAATTGTTCATTTAAATAAACATCTTTAATGGACTACATACTACACAGCTGCTTTGCCATGTGAACCCCTGCCATGAAGCACCTGGTGCACAGTTTTTGTGCTGATGTTAATGCCACAGGTGGTACATACATCGGTATGTGGTCTGTCACTTCGTTGAGATGTTGGGCTGAGTTGCTGTGCTTTATAGACACTTTACAATAATAACCATTCCACAACTGACTGTGGAATATGTAGAAGTGAAGAAAGTTCATGTACTTACTTGTTACAATGGTAGCATCAAATGAATGAAATGCTTAAATTTTAAGCCATTTCACAAATGTTTATAGAGGAAAACTGGATACATGGGCATTTGCTTTGATACACTTATGACAACTGGAATAAAAAAAACCTGAATTCAAAGTAAGAAGCTTCAAACTTTACTTGATATAATGTACCTTGAGCACGCTGGTGACTGTTGTATACACACATAGTGGATACAGAACTTAGTTTCCCACAAAGTTATAATGTGTGAAAAGTACATGAAAACAAAGCAAAAGGAAATGTGATTATGTATTGACAGAGAAATGTTAATTTTGAATTTGATTCTAGAAACAAGCTTCAAAAGTTTGGTCATTGTGCTGCATCACCTCTTCTTTTCAAACAAGCTGTAAGTGTTTGGGAACTGAGCGGGCCAGCTGCTGTACTTTAGAAAAAGAAAAATGTTTTCCAATCATTTTGTGGCAGAACTTGAGCAGCTTTACAATTTGGGGGCTCCTGTGTTGTACGGGTTTGTTTCATAATGCTGGTTTGGACTGCAGGAAGGCCAGTTCTACCATCAGGACTCTTTTGCTGAAGAGCAAAGCTGTAAACCATCATTGTCTTCCTAAAATAAGTCGCTGGTCACATCTTTGATTTTTGGGCAGTCACAAACAATCTTTTCGGTCATTTGATTTGGAGAGATCAATGTTTGCCAGCTATCTATCATCAGCTATCATGTTTCCTGTTTTGTTTTTCAATTTTTCACATAGAAAGATATTGGACCTTTGCTTTTTCTACAAGGAACCCACTTTTTCTTCTCTGGATATTCTCACCAGGATGTAAACACCGGAAAAAAATCTCTTCTTTAAGATTTGGTGATAAACACTGTTTGCAGGGCTTTGCTGTGACAATCTTTATTATAGCAGCTGGGGGGGTGGACATTTCATTTTGACTCTGCAATAGTTTTTCTTCAAACTGTGAATGCTGTGGATAATGTTCTCCCTCAACATCCTCAGCGTGAAAACCTTGAGAATAGATTTCTATTGTGGGAAATAAACAACAGCATGTCTGACTTTATCCAGATCCATCTTCAGATGTTTGTTTTCCTCCCATAGACTGAAAGAAATCATACTTGTAGTTTTTAAAAAAAAATTTATTTTAGTTTTTTTTATTATTCTTTTTTTTTATTTCAACAAATACAAAGCAAATGTACATGATTGGGGTACTTGAACAGCAACCTATAACCTTCAGCCTCAAGGCTACTTTTTTTCCCTCCAAAATATTGTAAGTTTGGAGAAAGGCAGCACATCAATACTTAGCTTTCAGTAAGTGTTTGGACTAAACAATCGCAGTGATCGTTTATTCCCGACAGCTAAAAATTCACAATAAATCTACAGCAAGGGAGTGTGACTTTGCAATTTTCCCAAAAACGCTTGAAAATTGGGTAAGTGTTTTGGAATTACTGGACACATAGTTCATATTTACTATTTAATGAATTAGAATAGGACTAGTGTCCCACAACTAGTGTAAGCTTTAGAGCCCTTGATAACAGTGGTTTGAGCTGAAAGAGAAGTCACATCAGCACTGATTTATGTTCATACCTTCACTTGTTTAGTGGGAAGCCTTTACAGTACATTGAGACAAGCAGAGCTAAATTAAATGAATCCTGCAGCTTTCATTGCCTCTCCTGGTAACTGTGATAGCAAACATGTCAAATCAGCAGGTCAGATGACAACAGGTTCCTAGCACAGGCATGCCTTGCAGTTCTGAGATCATCTGCTCTAGACCAAAATGTTGGAAAGTCATACTAAGTGAATACTGTGGACAGAAAATCTTAAATATTGACCACACACACATACAGTATGAACAAGCCTAGCCTCTCTTTTCTCCAGTCTACTCCTCTTTTCTCTCATCCCTTCTGAGCTGCTATATTCTGTATTTTGTCCTGCTCTGATAGCCCTGATTCTGTTAATCACTTCACAGTTCAGCCTCTCTCACACACACACACACACACACACACACACACACACACACACACACACACACACACACACACACACACACACACACACAGGCCCGGGAAGGGTAGTAATGAAGCTGGCTAAATGTTTTCGGCGGGGCTCTCCATCATGTCACCAAGGCGACCTTGGCTGGAGCGGACAGGTCAGCCCGATGGAGACCGACTCAGATTAAACATAAGGGGGAGGGATCAGTGTGTATATTTGTGGTGTACAGACACAGAAAGTACGAGGAGCACATGAAGTGAGAAGGGCACAGACGATGTGTGTGCGTTTATGAAAATAAGAGATGAAGTGTCACTGTCCCAGTTTGTGTGTTTACTTTTCTGTGTGTGTTTTAAAGGCAGCGGGGAACTAGAGATAGGAAGGAGCATTAGTGATGGAGTAAAGCACAAATGGAAAAAGCACACAGAGGGAGAACAGAAGAAAGTAAATAAAGACGAAGTTAGAGAGATTGAAACACTGTGGGATGATGCAAAAATAAATGCAATAAGATGACAATAATGACAAGACCAGGGGAAGTGATATAAAGCCTTGGGGAGTGCTCACAGTGTGTATCTGAGAGGGAGGATTGACAACAGATGGGATAAATTTACATAAGATGTACAGTTGACTCTATTCTGTTCCTTCTCTTCACAAATGAAAAAAACCATTGGGAATATGTTTGACAATAAGGCCTCAGAAAGACAAGTAGGCTAAAGAAAGAAAGCCCGACTGTGCACGGTTGCCTCTCACATTCAG
>VURO01008891.1:3390-14597 GCA_015108175.1 Pelvicachromis taeniatus
AAAATTTTTTTTTATATATATAGAAAAAAAAAAAATAAAAAAAAAAAAAAAAAAAGGGGGGGGGGGGGGAGAGAAAAAAAACACAGATTAAAACGACTTAGTCTTTAGTGTATGCTGTAGGACTTTTCACACTTTTGCACTTTCCAAATCAGTCAAGACAGAAATCATTTACAATACAAAGATGAAGTTGTGACGAGATCACATGCCTTTGTTTTAGGAACTGATAAAAACTTTACAACGCAGAAATGAAAAGACCACAAAAGTCTGGATAATTATACACTCTCTTAAAGGTTACAAGGTGAAAAAGTGAGAAAATGTACAGCATCTTATTAGACTTCCCATCTCCCTGTGGACAAGCCGCTCTCTATTGTAACCAAAGGTGCCAGTGGTGGAAGTAATAATTGCTCTTGCCGGAGTGCCACAGTTCACATTGAGTGTGTGCCTGTGTGCATGTGTGTGTGATTAGTGCCAACGTTTCTCTCCTGCAGATCGTCTTAGCACAGCTCCAATTACACAAGAGTTGATTAGACGTTCCCTGAAGCAAAGGCCGGGGGGAATGCAGAAGACCCAGACAGACAAAAAAATCGTGTGCCTGAATATTATAACAGCAAATAGCTTTACAGTGTTAAAAGGTCTCTGTTCAAATCCTCAGACAGGTGCCAGCCACAACACGCTGTTTATAACTGACATTCAGACTTTCTCAGTAATCATATGTTACATTAATGTATTGAACTACAATGCAAAACAGCTCTGAAAACTAGTAGAAAAATACTCCTGCCAGCCACTTCATTAGCTACACCTCAGAAAGGCAAATCTCTGATCAATCAATCACATGGCTGCATGTAGACACGCTCAACACAACCTGGTCAAGTTAAACGTGTAAAGGTGATTTAAGAGACTTTGAACGCGACATAGAGTCCAAGTGTTTCTAAAACTGCTCATCTACACAACCATCTCTAGGATTTACAGAGAATGATCCAGAAGAGAGAAAATATCCAGCAAGTGGTCAGAGGAGACTGGTCAGAATTCTCCAAGTGAGTAGGAAGTCAACAGTAACAGATGAGCAGCAGAAGAGCATCTTTGAACATACATCGTTGAACCTTGAAGCACATTGGCTACAGCAGCATAGAACCATACTGGGTGCCTCTCCTCTCAGCTAAGAACATGTGGAGAGAAGAAGATTGACAGAAGAAAATGTTGTCTGGCTTGACAAGTCTTGATTTCTGCTACAACATTTGGACAGTAGGATCAGAATTGATGTAAACCTATTGAAATTATCCTGCCTTGCATCCACATTCAAGGCTACTGGTGGTGTAATGGTGTGAGGGATATTTTTGGCACACTTTTGTCCCTTAGTACCCACTGAACATCGTTTAAACATGCGATGTGCAGCTGACAAATCTGCAGCAACTGTGTGACGATATCATCTCAATATGGACCAAAATCGCTGAAGAACTTGGCCTTAATTCTTCTATGCCATGAAGAATGAACAATGGAAGTCCACAAATTAATGAAAGAAAGATCTTATAGATTTTTTTTTTTACATACATTTAATGAAAATATCTGAGGATCACTCAAATTTCTTTTAAGTGGCCAACTGAAAACACCCAACGTTGCAGTAACACACCGCTCCATCCATACAAACGGCGACACTTAAGGTCAGCGCCTCAGAATGAAGAGCAATGTGCACCACCCGTGAACAGGGAAATCCACCAGAAAAAGAAAACCTCAAGACACCATGATGCAAAGTAACAAAAAGGCATTTTGTGTTTGGAAAAGGAGTGTTACTCTCAGCTCTTAACAACTGAAAAATGTCTCACTTTGGAACATTTAATTGCTCTCTCTGCCTGCAGTGTGCATATGCTGACTGCAGCTGAATGAGGCGAGTTCACACCCAGTCACTGGAGAAAAAGAGTAACTGAACATGAATGGTGAGCAAAAGTGGGTCATAAGGGGGGGCCTTATACACTTTGTCAAAACATGCACGACACTGTAATCTACTGCTCCATGACCACTGTGAAAATTATGTGTAAAACAAGGTGATCAATAAGACCTAAACAACTTCTCTGGTGGGGAGAGCAGTCCAAGGGTGACTGCTGGGAAAAGGTTGCATGTCCTGGGAGTGTCACCTCTCTGCTGGTGCTCTGCCTCAGAGACTCACTGTAGAGGCCCTGACAATAAGCTAGACTGACAGCACCGTACACTGTTGCTTCTCCTTTGCACCCCTCCTACCTCTGTTACTTCAAAAAGTGCCTCGCCGTTAGTTCTTATAGTCTGGAGAAATGTCTTGTTGTAAAAGACAATGGCCTGGAGTTTTTCTTTACACTTTCATTTTGGTGTCAGAAAGGGTCAGTGGTCCATCTGAATAACAAAACAGCTGAGATAAAATGGAAGTGAGGCAATAACAATATTGTTATTGCCGCTAAAGAAAGAACTATTAGAGTTAATAATGGAGAAAAAGGGGAGGCAGCTATGACACTGTTTCTTTCTGCATTTAAGTGTTATTAATTATTGATGTCCAGCTCTCTTCCACAGTCTATCTTTTGTCTTGTCTTCCTCCCCTAAAACCCAACGGGCTTCAGCAGATGGCTGCCCCTTCATGAGCCTGGTACTCTTGGAGGTGTCTTCCTGTTAAAAGGGAGTTTTTCCTTCCCACTGTCGCTAAATGCCTAATCATTGGGGTTTCTCTTTATTATTGTAGGGTTTTTACCTTATAATATAAAGTGCCTTGAGGCGAGTGTTGTCAGGCCTTCTGCTCATACAGAAACACCTTATGGGGTTGTTGGTGGGTTAAGGGGTGGATATGAAACGCAGACTGGTGAAACACAATCTGAGTGGATAATGTGGTCCTGGGTGATGAAGCAGCTGAGGTGATGATGCTCAGAGGACAGTGAGAGGCCGGTGATCAGGGTGCCACCACACCATTTTCCTCACCAACCTATTAAAATAATTAGAGGACTGCTTCCAGTTACTGAAAGATTAAATGGTCAATTTTCCAGCTGTCGTTATCGTTGTTTCTGTATCAGCACGGAGCAACAATATGCAAAAACTCAGTTAACAGCTAATATGGACGAATGAAAATACCAAAAATAAATAACCATTTGACAATCCTATCTTAATAATGATCACTGTTTAATAAAAATCTATTTTTATTTTCTTGGTTTTTTTAAAGAAAATATTTAATCACTGTTTGGTGACTATGTAAAGCTCAGTTGCTATGAAATAGACCAGGATATTACTTCAATAGGCATTCATTGATTTAGTGTGTCATTCTTTACATGAACCAATAATTTCAGGAACCACAGGCAAGACAAGCAAGCTCCATCTGTCATGCCTTAATTACCTAGACACTGAGGTCACTCTACAGAGCCACTCAAGGTATTTTGTGTGGCCAAAAACAAGAGAAGTCTATAAAAGTTAAAGCATGAAGCATCATCGCTTGTGATCTTCATATCCTCTACTTCTGTTGCCTGGTAAAGATGTGATGCAACACAGTGAATAACACTGCAGCTGTAGGACACTTGTGCTGTAGCCAGAGTGAGCACCCGAACACAAAATTAAATTGATTTGTAGGAGGTAGTTTTTAGGCAAAACAATCTCTGTGAGCCTGAATTATTGTCAGGAATAAGGCGGCCTGATCAGTGATTTAAACACTGACCAAGAATAAAGATTATTACATTAAGTGGGACTGAATTAGGAACACAGATTTTGTAACCAATATTGAATTTTTCCATTGTTAAAACATACATAGAGATCAGTGTGACACTGTATGAGGTCAATAGTTCATAGAAACAGCTTTTACTGAATTATAGCAAAGTGTTAAAATGTTTAGAAGGAATGAGATGGGGTTACAGGTGTGACAAACCTCATGGGGTGCTCTCAGTCCTAATCTTACTGACATATGCGTTGTCAGGTTAATAAGAAGCTCTCCCCATCAGTGTAATAGAGAAGAGTGCTGAGTGCCAGTTCGCACCTCTTCTTTCATAGTGCTGTGGGTCTGAACCTCATGATGACAGGAGGACTCACTCAGGAGGCGTATTGCTGTAATGAGAGCATCCCCTCCCAGCGTCTCCTGAGTGAGATAATATTATGAGTGGGCAGCTTTAGGTTTTAATGTCACGATAGACACACTAAAACTAAATGCAAGTCATCTAAAGAAAGCTCAAAAGATCCAACTTCGCACCTAAATCCATTTGAGGACTTGTTTATGGCTGTGCGACCTGTTCATCAGATCCAAACGCCATCCTCCAGGGCTAAATAATGAAGCTGTCGATCAGATTGTATTAGGAAATTGAGCTCGATTACAACGCTTTGAGTGAAAAATGGATGCTGACACAAATGACTGCAGTTGATAGCTGTCTGTAAGGTTTCAGGTGTGTTTAATCAAGCCACCAAACTGAAACCCTCAGCTGTGATTGTGGTGTTTTTATATTTCGAAGCATTTTAATTATATTACCTCACAAATAACATGACCCTCTGTGCAGCTATGCATTGTACTAACAACCTGTCCAAGTATTTTGTGCTCAGATTTTGGTAATTGAAATTCTTATACCTTATTTTTCACACCGAACGTGTTGCGAAAAAAACAAAAACCAAAATTTTCTGCATCCGAACTTATCACGTAACACTAAATTACTGCATTTTTACAGTAAATTTGCCCTTTAAAAATGCACTGTGAAAAAAGATGAGGTCAACATTAAGCCATGATGAGCTGGTCCTGATGTTTCTTAACACGAAAACTAAGAAACTAAGGTTCTCATGAGCAGGATGGAGCATTTCACGGTTTGATCCAGGAGTTGAAGCTGTATCACGGCCACTTTCGTACATATTTCAGAACGTCAGTGGGACAGTTTGAACTCTTAATAGGAGAGTTGGGACCACATCTGAGCAGACAAGAAAATAATTTCAGATTTCAGACACTACTCCAATTGTGCAGCGCTTAGCTGTGTGTCTGAGGTAAAAGAGCAATATTTTACTATTTCCATATCATTGTGCATTAAGTCCCAGTGAGTCACAAGTGCACTTGTTGCCAAATGCAGTAATTTAATTAAACTAATTTTACTTTTCTGGTGTGTAAAGGTCTTAAGTAGCAACTATTTAATGGCTCAGTCAAACTACCATAAAAAACGGTGGCTGTTGCAGACCAGCTGAAACTAACTGGTTAATACAAATTCTTGATTTGTATTTTTTCCAGTTGATGGTCATTTTGATTCCAGATTGAAGGTAATTGTCAACTTAAACACATTCAATCACAAACTGATACCACAGTGATAGCAGACTGACTCCATTTAATTGCCATCTTGATGCACTCAAGTCACTGTGAACATGGCAACTGACTCCACAGATCTGGTCCTCGGTTTGGAAAGAACCCCTTCAAGGACAGTAACATTGCAATTGTACGTGGTTGCAGTAATTTCACTAATGGGGGCATCTCCAACCGCTGTGTTCTTGAGTGCGACTGTAGCATAAGATGGGACAACATAGTCAACATAGATAATTTGTCGTCCAACTACTGTACTCTCTCTCTCTCTATCACGATCCTGGGTCTTTTGACCCAGTGTTTTGAGTTGTACCTTATTTTTGTTGTTTATGGTTTATGTTTATTAAATTCTCATCTGTTTGCTGGTTGCTAGGTTGCTGGTTATAGTCAATGTATTTTAGATTCCCCTTGTGTCTTTCACTCGCCCTTTATGTGTTTCATGTCTGCGTGTCTTATGTAGTCAAGTTCATGTTGTCATGTCTGCGTTCCATGCTGTTTCCTGTTTTATTTTGAAAGTCCGCGTTTTATGTCAGTGTAGTCAGCTTTGCTTTCCCTTGTCTCCTTAGTTCTGATTTGTCCCAGCTGTGTTCCCACATGTTCCTCTCATTATCTCCTGCGTGCATTTAAGTCTGTGTGTGTCATTGAGTATTTGTAAGATCGTCTGCGATCCTGCCTTATCATGCCATGTTCCCAGGTCTTGGTGTGTTCATGAATTCATGCCAAGTAGCCATGTTTAAGTTTTTTTCCATGTTTTTCTAGTTTTCCCAGTTTAGGTTATTGTTTTGCTTTGCCTTTTGGTTGCACTTTTTATCAGCCTGTGACTCTCTCTCTCTCTCTCTCTCTCTCTCTCTCTCTCTCTCTCTCTCTCTCTATATATATATATATATATATATATATATATATATATATATATATATAGATATATAGATATAGATATGTAAATAATGTACTGTACTCAACACAGGAACAAAACATACTAAACAGTGAGAATGTTTTCTTATGGGATCAATATTTCATCAGCATAAACTTAGTCTCTAGTAATGTGTGTGTTTGTAGTTCAAAATGACTGATATGAATCAATGTACCTGATAAATCTGTATCCCGTCTTCCAACATTACGTGATTCCCATCACTAGAATGAGGGCTGGCTTATTATTTCACACAGCCTCGGTCTATTTCTCACTTCGAATCCACACGCCCACAGTGAGAGCTGTTAAAGATGGATAGCAACTAAAAAAGACTAATCTCTCACCAAAGCCAAAGTGAATCCCTGTGTCTTATCCCAGGTCAGTAATACACAAATACACAATCTTATTAGTTACGTACACTACTCCACCGATTGTCGCTAAAGATTGAAAAGTGGTGGTGAACTTCACTCACTTCAGCAATAGCAAACCAAAAAAAAAAAAGAAATTGCTGAATATCATTCCCTTCCCTTGCCAACCCTTTAAATCCGGCCTCTCTCAAGGGAACAATGGGAGAAATGTTTGGCCTTTGGAGCCAGTGAGCGGGGCCATTGAGCGCCTTGCTGGAGGATCGGATGCAGTGAATTAGCGTAAAGCCTCAGCGGAGAATAAAGCTGACGCAATGACACTGCCCTGGCCTAGCGATCAGCTACTGCCATGCAACACTGAGCCTAACCTGAAAGCTCCAAAGTTGAGAACAATTGATATTACCACACCAACACCAAGGGATATATGGGTGTGAATATTGTTGAACTGTACTCAAAGAGGGGAAAACGTCATCTAGTCCTTATCTACTCTAAAACTGACAATAAAAAACAGCAAATATTGATTTGCAAAACCAATCAGAATCTACGGAGCTGAGAAAGTTAAATAGTTGGTGAAAAAGTAAAAGGTGATAACCAGTGTTTTTTTTAAATAATTGAAAAGACATCTTTTGCTTCTCATCACCTCTTCAAAAACCAGCTGACGGAAACACAGCTCTATTGCTATGAGGCATGCTTGCTAACCACTTTACCACCATGCTGCAGTGGCATGTGGGAACAATAAGTAATGCCAGCAGTTAGGATTATTGTTAAATTAATTTTTACTTCAGGAACTTAGCCTCCAGAGTCACTTGAATTGTGTAAACGATGAATGGAGGAACTTTTGCTATCACATAATCCTAAACTCCAAATAATTGGGGATATAAAAGAAACAAAAGTAGAATGCAATGATCTGCAATGATCTCATATCAAATGTTCACGCTCAGAAACATTAATTACCATATATCTTCCAATACCCGTCTGTCTCTTTTAAACACCGGTTTCTAATAAGCGCCAGGTTTGAAAACCTGTCAAGCAAATAGCCACCGGTCTCCAATAGTGGCCGGGTAATAATAGACCTTCAACCCGGAAAACCCTCTGATAGAGAGGGACTGCTCCAGGTAGCAGTCCGCCTGCTACTTAGTCCTGAATAGGCCCTGAATTGCACTCAGCTGCCTTTCTGTCTGTCTTAAGGCAGGATTCTCAGGCTTATATAATCACTCCGAGCATCCAATCCACCAATAGTTGCTTCTGGGAGTGTTGAGGGAGACCCCGGCAGCCTATGGAGTGGGCGGGCTGGCACAGTTCGATTTGCATAATCGAGGGCGGTTGCAGATTGCTGAGCAGCCAATCCTCTTCGAGTCCCAGCACACCTGAATTTGCAAGCACAAGAAAACAAAAGGCACAGGCCAGAACAGCTGTCTTCTTCTTCTCCTTTTTAAATTTTATTGGCGGTTGGCAAACAACTGAATGGTGCATTACCACCACCAACTGGTATGGAGTGTGACTGGAACATAGCTCAAAAAACCCCCCAAAAAACCAAAACCATCTGCGCTGTCTCTTTTCAATCAGCCTTCATCTACGAATAGCGGCATTTAACCTGGATGCAGCGACCTTCAAAGTGGGATTATTAGACTGAACTGGAACTGTCGGCTAGCGAACCTGCTAACTTTTACTTCCTCTCTAGGAGAGACGGGCGGAGAGAAGTTTCGGGGAGCACCACTCGTGCACTGGGCTACCACAGACAAGGAGCCACTTGGGAGCAAAGGAGGAGCACAATTGGGAACCGCAGAATTTGTGAACTGTTGGAATACGTTTTGGAGCACTGTAAGTAAACACACTGTCTTTTCACCTCAGTCTAAAAATTGTGCCTGGGTCCTCTTTCCCTCTCACTTCCGCCACAATTCTGAGAAGGGAATAAAAGCCTGTTTCCAATAACCGCCGGTCCATTTTAAACGTGGGGCCGGCTGGATAATTTTTTGAATAAACGCCCGGGCCATAATTGGAAGATATAGGGTATTTCACTAAAATATTGGCTCATTTTGAATTTGATTGCAGCAACATGTCTCAGCAAAGTTGGGTGGAAAAGAGGCTGGAAAGAAAGCACCAATAAAAAGAAGGAACATTTAATTTAATTGGCAACAGGTCAGTAACAGAGTGGCTATAAAAATGTTTTGGTCAGTGAAATTCTTGAGGGGCAGAATTTCTCTGAAGTAAAGATGGGAAGAGGTTCCCGAGTCCGCAGAATACTGCATATACTAATTGTGAACCAACTTCAGGATAATGTATGTCAATGTAAAATTGCTAAGACTTTGAATATCTCATCATCTACAGTACATAATATCATCAGACGATTCAGAGAATCTGGAGAAATCTCCGTGAAGCACTGCACTAAAAAAAGACATGAAAATCACCCCATGTTCTCAGGAAAACAACCGGAAATTACTAAATTTTTTTTACCGTACCATTTCGCTGCGCCATCCACAAATGCAGGTTAAAAATTTGTCGTGCAAATAGGAAGCAAGATGTGAAGATTATTTGGAGAACATGGACATTGCGTCTCCGGGACTAAAGAGGAAAGGGATTTGAAGGGAGTTCAAATCTCTCTGTATGGTATGGGGCTGTGTTAATGACTATGAAATTGTCAGCTCGCTCATCTGTAAGAACACGAAGGGTAATTGACTGCATTCACCATTTTGGGTCTAATGTTCGGTGCATTTAAGGACATCATGACTTCCGTAATAAATAAATTATGATGGCAGAAAGTCATCCATGTCTGAAATTATTGGTGTCTGCACACCAGTATATGCAGTTTTCAAAATCCCCAAGTTACAGCTGGACAAACAATATACCAAAAAAAAAAAATGCCTCTCTGAGTTAATGGTTTTAAAGATTATCACAGCACATGGTCCTGGCACATCCTCTTCACTCTTAACTCTAACACTTAAAGCTGAGCTTCTTAACCCAGTCTTATGAATGGCAACTTGTGATATTCTCCAAAAAGGCCCTGAGCTAGAGGGTCAAATGGCATCTCACCATATGCCTGCACAAATCTAACATATGCCCCACTGGTTAATTCATTTTTCCAAGGCTAGAGGCCTTTGTTGCATCACCTCAACATACCAGTCAAACCACAACACACTTGAACCTCCTGTTTCGCATGACATTTAAATTGTCCAATTATATCTATAACTTCCAAAAGCTCTTTGTTATTTAGCATTAATCTACTGTCTCTTATGTCTATTCTGGTGACATTACAGATGAGCGTGTAGGTGTGAAAGCACGTAAGTGCTTGAGGAGCATGGTCCTTCTGAGTGCATGTTGATGGAATGAGGGAGAAAGTAAAGCAGACGGTATGAGCAAGAAGGCAAAGACAAAGTCTTCGAGCGCGATGCTTAGTGATGAGCATCTATGACGCTGCTGAGAAAAAAAGGTCAGCTGCTGGTAAATTTAGGGTAAAATTAGAGCCTCGCTGGGCTCGGCTGTGTAGCATCGACAGATGGAGGGTGGGCTCCCAAGGAGCTAGACCTGCTACAAATAGCGGCATGTGCACACGGTGTCCGTATGCATGTAAACGCATAAATGCAACCACGAAAGAAGCTCAGAAGAGGAGATAAGTTCTGCACACACAGAACAAGACAACGGTATAAGGATCTTACCTTCATTCGCCTCTATCTCTTTGTACAACATGACAATATGAGGTCTGGTTTCACTTGATTTCATTCAGTTCTGTGACCATGTCCCATTCTTTGGACCAACTGTTAACTGTCCAATCACACTGCAGCTCCAAAAACAAGATTGGAGAAGCAAAGAAATGTGTGAACATACACTGTAGATCTGCTGATGTCACAGTTAGTCTGCTGACTACTCACTGCTCTCCCTGTCCTCGTTCTACCAATTAACGTAAGCTAAAATGCAAGGGATTTAAACATGGGTTATTTTATTTTACTGTCAGAAACCATCTCTAATATATAAACATCACAAACAAGCAACCAAGAGCACCTGAAGACATAATCAGTTCAGCAGAAGAGAGAGGCTGTCATGTCCACATCTGTCGTAATGAATTTTGCCATCTCTTATCCAACATTACATCGTTAAGTGGGAACACTGCACTAAAGCTAAGTGTGGCTTACATAAAAAACAGTCATTAAGTGTTTTATGTGGATAAATTAAGAGTACCTGAATGGCCTAAATCCTGAAATGAATGCACAAGGAAAAATCTTGCTCTGCACGTATCTCGTTTAACGGGAACCTCATTCGCATTTTTCCACAAATCAACAAGCATTCCCAGCTGTCGGTATAGAAGCTTTCTTACTCTAGATGCCAGGTGTTGAATGTGTCACAGAAAAAAATTCTGAATTACTCTATTTCTCTGTGTTGGTGAAGGGAAAGGTGACAACGCCTTTAGATTTGTGTTTAAAATTCTCAGAATGACAACTGTTACATCTCCTTCCTCATTGCAAAATCCAGACTCCGTGACAGTGCATTCAATAAGCTGACAGGATGCTGGACACAAGATTTTTTTTAAGATCTTTAACCTCCTAGGACCTGGCGTCCACATATGTGGACATCACATTTTGGGTTGTCTAAACCAAAATACAAAATTCTGCTCTACAAGGGCCTGATATCTACTTACGAGGACATTATGCTGCCACTGTTCGATCGACATTTAAAACGAATG
>VURO01008893.1:4925-15699 GCA_015108175.1 Pelvicachromis taeniatus
GAACCAGCATGAAAAAAAAAAAAAAAAAAAAAAGAAAAAAAAAATAGCGAAGCACCCTGGAAGGCTTGTTTTCCCTGGTTGGCGTAAAAGGATGTCAGTTTCCAGCTTTCCTCATTTTCAACTTCTGTTATCACTTTTTTGCCCATAAATAATTTATACAACATATTCCAGTGCTTTATGAGGCTTTTTTTTTTTTTTACTTCATCCCTACAAATCTACTGTAAAGACTGCAGAAAGTGAGTATTCATTGAAAGAGGCCTTTCATTCCACCCATAGCATCATGAAGTCACAAATGAATAAGTCTAACTATAATTTGCTGAAGGTATAAAGCATTTATTCACATTTCAGCACTCTCAATATGAAAGGCATTCTTTCAAGACCAATAACTTAATGAAATATTAAACTGTGCTAAACAGCTAAGTGAAAAGCCTTAGTTTTAAATTCTTCAGTTAGATAGTGATGTCAGCTCAGTCACCTTAAGGACAAGAACACACATTTTCTGCTACTAATAATGGTACGTTTTCATTTCAAAATCAAAAGACTAGTGCGTCCTTCAGCTACACGTTTTTTGCAGTGGGCCAAATGACTACTACTAAAACGATTAGCCTCGATCCTGAAGTTATCTGTTAGTTTGGCTAAAAACTTCTGCAAAATAGAAAAACCCCACCCAAATCATGTTCTGATACAAGTTATGGGGCACTGAGTTGGAGGACATCAAGAAAATTATGAAAACTCCTCTACAATAAGGTCTTAGTATATGACCCCCCCTCACACACACACAAACACACACACAAGCACCACAGCAACCAGTAAATCAATGGCAAAAACAGTAGGAAAGCCTGAGGAGTCCTCACTGTGGGCACACATACCACTTTCCCCTCACATTATAGGCCATGCAAACAAACAGTAATGTATGTAAATGCATGGATGCAGTAATTCACTGTGAGGAGTCGCTCTTTATTTGAACATAATGGTTCGTGTAATGACTAGATTAGCCTCCCGAGAGAACTCTTATTTACAGTGTTTAGAGATGAGCGAAGGACTGGGCAATGCTAAGGTAATTATCAATATGAACTTAGCTAACTGCATGCTAATGGCAGCTAAAGAGCACATCTGAAAGCTTGCTGACTCACTCACACGTATGTACGGATTTTTTTTTATTTATAGACCCTTTTACAGTTTATAAACAGTGATGACGTAGCCAGTAAAAGGGTCTATTATGTCTCAGCCGAGCACAGCATTTATTATTTTTCTCAGTACAGGTTAACACACTGTGAAATTCTGTAGTTTAGGATGTGGGATGAATACACATGTACTGGGCTAATATTTAAATACCCTTTTCACTTGTTAAAAACATACGCTGTATAGTAAAGATTTTTTATGAGCTCCTGAAAGTACGGATTTCAATGTTATGGCATTTTCCCCTCCAATTTATTTATTCACTCATCCAAAGCTAACGGAATTTAGGATAAGAGGGTAGAATGCTACATTTTCTAGCTAATGTAATCAAGCTAACTAGCTTGGTTAGCAAGGTAAAGTCATTAGACTGTGTGAGTAAAGAAACAGAAACAGATGCCAATTTTCAGTGACTGACTTGATTTTTACTTACCAAAACTGGAGCACAAACTTCTATAAGGGTCTGTTAGACACCAGCGTCACAACAACTATCAAGTCCAACTTGGTGTTTCAAATTAGCCTAGCAGGCAGCCACATTCAATGTAGAAGACTTTGTACTAAGAAACTCTTACCATTCTCACCACTATTGTTTTGACGACAGACATCCAGACATCGCTGTCACTTAGATGAACTCTGATAGTGAAAAAAGTGGCTACAAAGAACCCACTATATTTAATTTTATTTGTAGGAGATATTGAAGATGCCATGATCACCAGTAGTAAGCCAGTTCCCACAGTATGAGAACTGGGTGTTTGGCTCCCGTCATTACATTAGTGGTTAAGGAATATATATGGATGTAACAAGATGAGGACTCTATTGTGGTCCATGCCTATGGGCATTAGTTTTAGTTTCAGAGCAGTGCCTATTTACACTGCCATATGGCAGGTGAGTGTTGTATTACGAGAGACTTGGAGAAAAAACAATCCAAGCTAAACTTTAGCCCCGATGCTAGGTACCACATATGACACTGAATCTAATGATTGTATACTTGTTTGTTGTAATTAACACAGAAACAGTCAAACTAAGCCTTCCCAAACTAATCTGTGGACTTCATATGTTTGCTGCCTAGCTTAAAGTCTAAGTGTTGGTTGTTCTAAAACTCAATTTAACCTGACCTTCTTCCCACTTTGAGGACCTGTACATGTATCTCACTACCTGCATAGCTCTGGACTTGAGAGTTAAGCCTAACTCACACAAACACACATCAGTCTCGCTGATTGTGTGTGCGTACACACCCAACCGCCCACCCATCTCTTACAGTAGACAAATGCATATGTGAATGGCGGGTGTTTTAAATGAAAACGCTGGACCACCCAGGACTTCCAGTATCGCCCCGCCGACCTCCGAGGCTGACGGATGGAGGCTATTCACATCAAGCCTTTAACACCTTCAGATCCCCCTCCACACCACCGCACTCAATAGTCAATACAAGCTTTGCACAATCCCCTAAGACAAATGGGCAGACTTCAAACACATACATACACAACCTCCGAAAGACAGAGTGGGAGGGCGCCTGAGAGAGAGGAGAAAGACGGTCGGTGGGTTTTACCAGTGAGAGACAGAGAGACCTAGCTTCCCTCTCTCGCATCAACCTCCCCCTCTCCCTTTTCAAAACAAATGCACAATCCTCGTCTAGAGAGAAATACTCAGCGTTAGGGCGATGGCTCCATTTACTCCTGTGGGGGTTCATTTGGGTCCTTTCAGGCCCTGTGTGTGTGTGCATCCTTGTATGTGTATGCGTGTCTGTGTGTAGGAGGGGGTGCAGGGAATGAAAGGCGTGGGGCGCTGTCAAATAGCCCCCCGCTCTTAATGGCCCAGCTGCATCATTACCTAGCACACACACTGGGCCCAAATAGACTGAGGGAGTAGGAGGAGGAGGAGGAGGATAGACAAGTCTATCAAACTAAGTATGAAGAGAGGAGGGTGGGGGCTCATCATTACCTAGCATACACTATGGAGTTGAAGAAACCGAAAGAAAAAGCAGGGGGTAGTGAGGGGTCAGACAGGCAGCTAAATTCAGTACAAAAGCATGTTAGTGAACTACACACTCACGGTGACACGCACACACAAACTTGGGGCCTCCGGGGAAGTTTTACAGCGGCTCCTTGTCTTCAACAATGATGTAAGGTCCCTACGCTGTCAGGTGTATGTATGTGTATGTATGTGTGTGTGTGTGTGAATGACTACACATCTTCCTAGCAGGAGTGCAGGACAGTGTGCGGGGTAGCGCCACCAGGCCTGCATAGTGACACGTGAAACATCTATTTTGTAAGAGTAGCTGGGATACAGGAAAAAAGGCCCTTTTTCCTTTCTTTCTTTTTCCTGTCATCATCGCCTACAAGTGCTGTGTCTCCCTATACTTGACACCGATTGCGCCTCACGTTGGCAGGTTAGCCGTTTATTGCCGTTTGACTAATTTGGAGAAAAATGAATGAATAGATTAATTTCACTGACACTTTATATACAGGTTATATTCAGCTAGTGCAGCTTCTGTGTTTTCAGGTGGCACATCTCACATCCTCACATTCATCTTCTGACAAAATGCCAGGAATGTGCGCTAGTGTTTGTATGGTTTTTCTTATTTCTTTTGAATTTTTATTGAATTGTTAGACTATATTTTAATTAACATGTAAGAGCTCCTCTTCCCCCACCTTCAAAAGACTGTTGTCACATTAGAAAGCTGGAAACTGGGTCACGGTTTGCTTTAATTGTGACTTAGACTGGGTCTGTTAGTAAGACCATTGTTCTACCTGAAACGTCTGAGAAACTGGCCCAAAAAAGTGGAACTGGAAGCACACATTTATGTTCCTTGAGTCTCTGAATCCTACCAACTTTGATGATCACAGACCTTTGTTCTGTGTTTGATTATTGACTGTGCAACGAGATGATTTGCCATAAACTCTGCTATAGACATTTTCTCATGCACTGGTGAGAAGAAGAAGAGAGGTGAAGGAGAGAGTGACGGCAGGGTGTCAGGGGTGAATTGTGAAAGGAGGATAGCAGCACGAGTGAAAGAGAAGATGTAGGGTTTGGGAGTAAGCGTGATGGGCAAGATTAGAAATGAGTAAATTAAAGGGACAGCTCAGGTTGGGGGTGAGATGGTTTGGACATTGGCGGAGGAGGGATAGTGGACATACTGGACAAAAGATGTTGAAGATGGAGCTGCAAGGCAGGAGGAAAAGTGGAAGACCTCAAAGTTAAGGAAGATATGCAGGCGTTGGTGTGTAGAAGAACACGGCCATTCTTAGTCCCTAGAGAGTTGACACTAATTACTTTAGGTTACGGTGAGGAACTCCAGGTCTCAAGGGCCAATGTGTCCTGCAGGTTTTAGATCTCACCCTGGGTCAGCACACCTGAATCAAATGATTAGTTCATTACCAGGCCTCTGGAGAACTTTAAGACATGTTGAGGAGGTAATTTGCCATTTAAATCAGCTGTGTTGGATCAAGGAAACGTCTAAAACCTGCAGGACACCAGCTATGGAGGCCTGGAGTCCCTCAACCCTGCTTTAGGTGAGCACATCAAGTCTAAGTCCAGAAAGTTCCATCTGGCCTTTCTGTGTGGAGTTTGTATGTTCTCCCCATGTCTGGGTGTGGGTTCTCTCAGGGTACTCCACCTTCCTCCCACAGTCCAAAGACATGCACTTAGTGGGGTTAACAGGTGATTAACCTAACCCCACAGGGGTTGCCCACAGGTGTGAATGTGAATAGTTTTCTGTCTCTGTGTTTGCCCTGAGACAGACTGGCAACCTGTCCAGGGTGTACCCCGCTTCTCGCCCTATAGCAACCAGCATAGGCTCCAGGATTACTTTAATGTACAACGACACAAAGAGCTATACATTAAGTAATAATTGATTGTATATCAGTGCTTTGGAGATGCTTATTTCCACCTAAAAGAATCCTTGTCAGAGTCTGAACCAAACATCCCGTCTGAGAGGAGAGTGTGTTGGTTCTGTAACAAAGGCTGACAAGTCAATGGAGGCAAAGTATAGTGGAGCACATGCTATGCTAGATCCATGTACTGCAAATGGGCTGTCAAAAGTGTGCTAGTCTGAAAAGAAGAAGCGATAATGTCAGGTGACACACAGGCTGTGGTGTGTTGTTAAGAACACAGGTGTGCCTTGGAATTGTGACTTGCTCCACAAAAATGTAGACAAGCAAAGCGCCATCACTGTGTACATTTAAACAGCACAGCACCGCTATGTCTCAGTGAAGCTTCACTGAGCTGCTAGCATGGCTCAAAACGCCCTTCTCAGCAGACGGGCTATTGATCATTAAACAAGACTTCTGAGTCTCATCGTAAAGCTAATTAATTATCACACTGTTTAATCTGAGTTGCTTATTTTATCAGATAAACGCTTCTCACTCACTACCTGTCTCTTTGTCTCTCGGTCTACGCTCAACTTAATTCCTCAACAAATGTTTCCCAGTAGAAGCATTACATACCATAATAACCCATCGCAGTTAAACACGTTGCTCCTCTTTCTTTATGTTCTGTGCAACTTTTACAATTGTCAAGAAAATACTATACGTTATCTGAAATAAAAAACTTAATAAAAAAAAGAAATAAAACACTAAATATCTAAGTTTCAAACAATTTTGTTTCAAAATGATTTTATGATAAATAATCGTCTTAATTCAAATCTGTGGAAATCTATTTGCAAATAACAAATTCTCGTTCAGTCACCTTTCAACTCATTCGATTCAAAACTTTTCCATTTCTTAAGCTCCATTAATAATCCTCACTAATTCTCAATAAGTTCAATCAACCTTAACACACATTTAATTAAAAATCACATTATCTGTTAAAAGTAGCTGCTTTGCGGCGTCTCATCGTATCACACCATCTCCTAAATGAAAGTGGTAGTGAGACAGCTTTCATAATTACAGTTTCCAGGGTCAAGAATAACCTCTGAACCCGAGCTCATAGGCTAACAAATGTGAAATTTATAATAAGTGAACAGATAATGTGGAACATCTATATTTCACAATTTAATCCTGATTAAACAGCCGACAGCACCAGAATGGCTACTAAATTGATTTTCAGACAGTCGTCTCAGCTCTTTTTAGCACTTCCATCTACCCAGGATGAAAGGGGTGGAAGCAGGGATACCACGCTCAGGTTGTTCACCTCCTTTACATCACAGCATGTTGATGTACCGTCCACTTCAGCTTGAAGAAAGGGGAAAACTCTACGGTGTATGGAATATTACTGCTTCAAAGGAAATGTAAGGGAAACATCAGTTCAAGAAACTTAAAAAGAAGTTAAATCTGATAACAGAGAGCAGAGCCGGGCCCAAATTTTTACTCTCAAATGTAACCACATAATGGATATTCATTAAACATGTAAATTATACTGCCACCTACTTTTCATTCACTCACACTAACTTGACGATAAATGTGCCTATTGCTCTTTAAAGCTATAAAGCTAATAAGCTCAGATGTAACGTTTATGTGCAGGTTTCAAAATATCCTCATATTTGTAATATAAAGTGACATTTTAAGGAAATAAATGAAATGTTTCAATTCCATTTCTGTTGTTTTAAGTGGAAAGAGCTCAACCAAGCATTCAGTTTAAATATATCATAAGACAGAAAGTGAATACAGAGGCTAGAGCGAGTCCTCTACCAACTGGAACATCAGTGATTCGCCTCCCCGCTCCTCCAGTCTGCATGTCCAAGCATCCTTGGAGTATGTGTGCAAATGTTAAACAAGGTGCTTAGGCACAGAAAAATAAAAGTTTGTATCAATGTGTGTGTGTAACTGCAGTAAAAAGTGCTGTGAGTGTAGCTCAGTGCAGTTAGAGGGACTCGGACTATCGAAGGTGAAGCCTAGCAGATACCTACAAGCTGCAACTTCCTGTTTTATCATGCCTTGTCAATCAATGAAGCCACCCCATACCCCATATAGTCATTATGAAAGGGAGAAGGAATGCTTTTACCAACCACCCTGTAAATATGCTATTGGAAGGTTTTTGCCTTAGTGAAACTGTGACAAGGAAATTGTAGAGAGAGAGCGAGGGGGAAGATTTGCAGCAAAGGCCCTTGGGTTGGACTTGATGTCGGACCACTGCTCTCAAATCTGCTCAACCACTGAGCATCCAAAGCCACCCAAACATACGTTTTAATGTTATAAACCTGGAAATTTTAACATTCCAGTCTTTGAGGACTGACTCGCTTTTGGAGTGAGCCTCGTGTGGCCATTAGAGGAACTGCAATTTTTTTGGCACTTTCATGGCGGCTTCATTTTTCTCAGAGCTGAAGGTTCCCTCTTAATGTAAAATACTGCAGCAGACAGTAAACCGAGTTTATGAGCAGTCTGTGCGAATTAGTAGTACAAAAAACAGAACTCTGCTCAGGAACATAGAGTGGTATGTATCAAAAAGTGTTTGCCCCCTTCCTGATTTCCTATTTTTTGTATGTTTGTCAGAATTAAATATTTTCAGATCATCAACATGTAAATATTAGACAAACATAATAATGTGTTTATTATTAAGGGAAGAAAAAAATCCCCCAAAATAATTGCTCCCTAAACCGAATAACTGGTTGGGACACCCTTAGCAGCAACAACTGGCAGTGAGTCTTTCGCAGAGCTGTGGAGGAATTCTGGCCCAGTCATCTTTGCAGAATTGTTGTAATTCAGCAAAACAGCCCCAGACCATCACTCTACCACCACCATGTTTTCCTGGTGGCCCGATATTCCTTTTCTGAAATGTTATTTTTGCACCAGACGTAATGGGACACACACCTTTCTAAACATTCAGCTTCTGTCTCATCAGTCCAGAGAGTATTTTCCTAGAAGTCTTGGGGATCATCAAGATGCTTTCTGGCAAAACTGGGACGGACCTTTATGTTCCATTTGCTCAGTACTGGTTTCTGTTTTGAAACTCTGCCATGTCGGCCATTTTTTCCCTCGACTCTCTTATGGTGGAGTCATGACCTCTGACTTAACTGAGCCAAGTGAGGCCTGCAGTTCTTTGGATGTTGTTCTGAGGTCTTTTGTGGCCTCTTGGATGAGTCGTTGCTGGGCTCTTGGGATCATTTTGGTTGGTAAGGTTCACCATTATTCGATGTTTTCGCCACTGGTGGATAATGGCTCACTGTGGTTCGCTGGAGTCCCACAGCTTTAGAAATGGCTTTATAACCTTTTCCAGACTGAGAAATCTCAATTACGTTGTTTCTCATTTGTTCCTGTATTTCCTTGGGTCGGGGGATGATGTCTAGCTTTGAGGACCTTTTGGTCTACTCCACTCTGTCAGGCAGGTCCTATTTAATTAATTTCTTGATTGACAACAGGTGTGCCAGTAATCAGGGTGTGGTTATAGAAATTGTAAACCACCATTAATGCTAATAAAAGGGGAGGCAATCACTTTTTCACACATGGCCATGTAGTTTTGGATTTTTTCCCCCTTAATAATAAACTCTTTCATTTATAAGCCATTTTTTTATGTTTACTTGTGTCATCTTTGTCCAATATTTAAATTTGTTTGATCTGAAGCATTTGAGTGTGGCAAACGTACAAAAGTCAGGAGGAGGGCAAACACACCACCACTGTTTCACACCACTGTTGGCTAAACCAATTAGAGCGTTAACAATGCTTTTTTTGAGGTTATTATGATGAAAGTGCATAAACACCAAATACTACGATGGTGTTGAACTCGGCAGCAGCGCCGGAGCAGAAATTAAAAATACATCATTGTGTGGTGAATGGAATGTTCTGACTAATAAGACAGCAGCTCGTTCATCACCTCTTCTCTGGCGGGATTGTCAATAGCGCCTGACACCTACGAGCTCCCGCTCTGCGTCCTATTTTAAACACGCGGCACTTCCAAGAATCCCCACTCCTCTCTCCATTTCCATCACGCTTTCTCTCACTCTCTTCCCATCATCTCCATCCATCCATCTCTTGTCGAAACCTCTCAGCGGGGCTTGGGGCTGTTGTGTGCGAGGCATACTTGGGCTGTGGCGTCAGTTTGGAAATGAGGCTCGTTTGCATTTAAACACTCTGCTCTCTGGGCACTTGGTAAACTTGATGAGAGGAGGATGAGGGGAGTGGAGAGGAGGAGGAGGGGGGCAACAAGGGGAAGCAAAGAGAGAGAGAGTGAGGGAAGGGGAGAGCAAAGGGAGTAATTGCAACACTGAGAGAGGAGTTGAAGAGAGAGAGAGAGAGAGCGAGACGGGAGTGAAGGAGGGAGTGTGTGGAGAACAGTGGCTAATATAAATTCATTATGTAAATCCGCAGCTCAAACAAATTGACAGGCGGGTATTACACCCGAGAGGAGCTGAATCAAGAGCATGAAAGCATTAGCTCCACTCACCCTTGACCTCCAACCTCGACCTGTTCACCGGAGTGTGCCTGTTATGCATACTAACGACTCAGGAGGGGCCGGGCCGAACAGAAACATTGCAACACGTTTTGGTTTCTTACAGTGGTCGCTGGAGACAAAATCCTCCATCCTACATCTGCGATGGAATGTAAAATATGCCAAAAGGAAAACACCGGAGAAGAGGGTTTTCTCACTGAAGCAGACCCACATAACAGACACACACTGCTGCAGCAGCAGTAGCAGCCATCGCTGGAGACTCCTCTTTCTTCTGATATCTGAAAAAGAATATATGAATTCCCAAACCTGGAAGACAATCTGCACTCCGACAAGCCTGCAGGAGAAAGACGAGTGAGAAGCTCTGAAAGAGTTTCGAGAGTTGCACCGCAGCACGTTCATCTCTCATTTGTACCACTGGGCAACACTTAGAGCTTCACCTTTTGCTTTTTCTGTTTAAAGACGTATTCCGACAATCCACAGCTGTAGATAAAAGAAATAAAGGAAGGGAAAGGGCAAGGCTCGGCTCCAGTGTGGCGGCAGCGGCTGGAGATGTCACCGGATCAAAAAGCAACACTGCGTGAGTCATGGGGATGAAGAAAAACAACATAAAAACAACCCCCTGCCACCACCCGGCACCAATCTGTTGATGATTTCTGGAGTTCGTGACATGAAAAATGACACACGGCTCATTGTTTGCCGGTCATTATTCATGTTTGCATTCAAAGCCCTGAAACCGGCATGACATTATGAGGACCGGTGCATTAATAATACATTAATTATGAATTAATGGAGAAAGAAAAAAAAAGTTAGTCTAGTTAGAAAATGAAGAGTTAAGATCTGGGATGAGCCCTAAAGGGGATTCCTGTGAAGTTTTATGAAGAGACAAATGTTTAAAAAGCACAATTGAACAAAAAAGAAAAATGAAGTAGGAAAGGCTGAGATGTACCTATTTTTTTGTCTCTAGTATGGCCCAAGCTCTAAAATCACAGTATTCTCTAATATCCACAGTGCAGCTCAGCAGCACTGGCTGTCTTTGCCATTTAAACACCCACATCATTTGAACTCCATGTTCCAAGTTTTTAGCACAGTCTGACCCCACTTGATCAGACTTCACAAAGCTCCCTTGAGAGGACAATACACAACTGTTTTCATAAGCTTCCCAGCCCTCTTCACGACAAGAAAGTTACCCTTTAATGCTATTTTTTTATTCAGAAAACAACTCAAAACTGATGAAACGGTCTCAACACCTCCCCAAAGCCTCACAATGAATGACATT
>VURO01008893.1:15719-27641 GCA_015108175.1 Pelvicachromis taeniatus
TAACATAAGCATTTTTTTTTTTTTTTTTTTTTGTTCCTTCATTGGCATTTTGGAGATATTTTGAAGTGCACTCAATTTACTCGACACTCCACCACCCTCCAACACTGACCGGTCTCTCAAAGTAAAATAAATCAAGCACATCTCCTATGTTAAAGCCTCATGAATATCCAAAAAGGACTGAACAATCACTTCAGCCCCCTCTCTGACTCTAAAGGCGGTTCAGCTTTGGAGCTGACCATATGGAAGGAAGGAGTTTGGAGCTGTCGCTGTTAAGCGGCGGTGTGGCGAGGGGGCGGCGGCAGCCGAGGTTCTAAGGATCTGCAGCTGCTGTCATCGCCGCCTGGGCCGGCGGACTTAGAGCCAGGCGCCACTTGTGTCTAACCTGAGTACGGCCGGGGGAAGGAAAAAAAACAAAACATTAGACAGGCTACAAAGACTGCCGCCCCTGTTTAGGAAAGGAGGGCGAGAGACAAAGAGAGACAGCAGAAACACAGATGAAAGCAGCAGCTACAGAAAGTAAATGCGAGAAAGATAAAAGAAAGGAAGAGGGAGGTCCTGATGAATGTGTTTATCCACTGCTTTCCCAAGTGTTTCTCATGTTGTGTCTGCTCTGAGTAAATCCTTGAACCACACAGAAAAGCAGGCCCCTCCACAGAGAGCCCGAGGACAACAAGTGGACGGCTTCGCTAATCTGAATCTTAATGAGCTGGAAATCCCTCCCATCTCTCGTTCTTTCCTCTCTCTGCGTCTCACACACGCACATGTCCATTCAATAGATTCCTTTTAGGAACGCCATAGTAAAACTGAAGATGACACATATGGTCCTCCAGCGCATTCGTGCTAATGACATGCAGACCTAATTAATCATCGGTTCATCTGGATGCGATCGCAGCTCTGCGCCTCAGCGGCTGATCGTCTGCCATCGTGTGTAATCGCACTTGCAGTACAACAGGTGCGTGACTAAACAGGGGGCCTTGGGTGGCGCTGCACGCATCATGACGTTTCACAAAGGTTTCCCCAAAACTGTGGCTTCATATCGATGCAACTACAGAAGGAAATTACAACAGGAAATAATGTGCACTAAAAGTTCTTACCTGTTTGCTAATTATAGATGAAAAACAAATAAGTCCTAAATGTTTGAGAAACTGACTTCCCAGATATTGTGTGTTACTTGAAAAGACGAGACTGCATTTGTTTTAGCTACTTGTCCTCCACTAAAGCTAGAATACCTCATTGGCTGCGATATTTATTTCTCATAGAAGTTTTTGATTTCCCATTGTTCCTGAAAACCCCTCTGTAATACGTTAACTCTTTAGCCCTTGGAAGCTTACCTACCCTTGAACAGTGCTTTCTGTCATATTTCAGCTTTGCTTATGAAACAAAATGACTGGGTGGGAATCAGAAGTTAGTCAAGGTGCTCTCTGCCTTTGCAGCTACCCTTGGAAAAACCAGGAAGCTGTTCTAATGGTCATCAAATCACATTTTTATTGATAAATACTCATCATTACAGGTACAGGAGAGGTTTAAAAAAATGCCATGTTTATGTGGGTCAAAGAGTCAAAGCCAGAAACATGACCTGTAACACAGCATTTGCCAATAAACCCACAGAACACAATGTGCTGACTTGTAAGTACAAAAATATAAAGGCAGGTAGCAGTTGGTATGGTAGCAGTTCAAGCTGGAAAATAAAACAGTAAAGGGTGTTTTATGAATGTAGGTCAAAATCAGGTCAGTCAGCCAATCCTAAACGTGTCACAGAAACATCTCCTGGCAGCACAGCGGCCCCCCTGCTGCTATATACACTAGCAGATGTTATGTTGAGATCTGTGGCGAATTAACAACAATGCATTCGCTACTGAAAGCCATCAGCTGTCAGCTGTCAGCAGTCTAAAACTCTAAACACACGTCAGACTGATCAGTAAAGCATTGATCACAGAGAATGACAAACGTTTGCTGTCTTCATTAGTAACGCACTAGCAGTGTGAGATGTTCCAGTGCGAAACCATCCGTGGCCTCGGGGATCCTGCAACACAATCAAAGGAACGGCGGTCACTGAGAGGGGGCGCGCCTGTGGAGCCTCGAGAGCGGATCGCTCGCTTACACCGCATAGTGAAAAGAATTCAAAACCTGACTGCAGGGCCCAGTGACATGCCCTTTGTGTGAGCTGATAACATCACATGATTAATATTATATTTAGCCACTTCCAATCTGAAGGAAAAACAACAGACTGCATTTGAAGCCTTTTTGCTAATTAGATTACATTTATTACATAAATGCTTTAGACAGCAATGGATATCCTTAAAACGTTGATAGTATCTGTCTGGTATTTTAACCCTATTTTTGTCTGTACTGTGAAAACAAACAAACAAAAAATTCAAATTAAATTTACTTTCTTTATTTAACCTCCTAGGACCTGGCATCCACATATGTGGACGTCACATTTTGGATTGTTTAAACTCTACAAGGGCCTGAAATCCTCTTACGAGGACATTATACTGCCACTGTTCAATCAAAACTTAAAAAGAATGTCCTCATATGTGACTCTCATTTTTCTCAGAAACAAAAATCGGGTAAAAAAAAAAAAAAAAATCTGGTAATTCTTTGTTTTTACATTCATCAGGTCCCAATCAGCCCAAATATCATAGAGAAATTAAAAATGCATGCCATGAACGAGTTTGGGTCTTAGGAGGTTAAATAAAAAAAAAAAAATCAGCACTAGCAAATCGCAACACTATTCTGAATAAAGGTTTATTTGGTTGCTCATTTTTCCCCAAACGGTGACCACAGCCAGTGCACAAGGATTTGTGCTTATCGTGGTCGCTACCTATTTTTTGCTATAGTATCGGCCCAAACGTTTAGCAACTCCCTTCTGCTGCATATACATATAAGAGTCTATGGAATGCTGTTTCAATGATTGCGACAGTGATAAGAAAACTTTTCCGTCACCTTTTGTGTGCTCCTCTTCCTCGCCTGAATATTTTTTAGTACTCATGGAACGTACCTCAGGAAATCCTAAAAAGAAATGAAGGAAAAGAGGCTGTAGGGCTGGCATCCAGGTACAGATTAGACGAGCCTCCAGGTTTGGAGATCCACCGACTGGACTGGAGGCTTCACCGGTTTTTACTGCCGGCTACTCTTCAGGTTGTGGTTGGAAATGCACCCTCACAGTCACTGCAGCCTTGGTTCTTCTCGTGTGATGCTCTGGATTTTGTCGATTGCGGCGTTTCCGCTGTGTCCTCGCCGCTTGCATTGCCAAACCCGTGGCTGGTCCCGCGGTACAGCTGGGAATCTCGTGAACTGATAAGGTCTGCTATCAGTCTCACTGTGGCCACCTGATGTGAAACCTACATTGTCAGATTGCTCTTCTGAACATTCGCTCCTTGTTCCTTAATGAGCTTTTCACAAGTAAAAACTTGCAGATAGTTGGCAAGTTTATTCACCTACACGAACTGTGCCCTGTTAGCTGCTCCTGTCTGGGTACCACGGTGGAGGACTTACTGCTGTGTTTAGGTATATTATTAATTATTCCTCCTTTGAGTCGCAAATAATTAAGGTTGGCTCTGCCAACATGTATTATTGTGTTTTAATTTATCTCCCTCCTGGCTCTGCTGCTGTCTTCTTAAAGGATACTACTGACTTTTTTATATTATTAAGTCAGAGAAACTTCTAATTCTTGGGGATTTTAACAGCCATATTGATGATGCCTGATCAAACCCAGCAGTTGAACTCTTATCTAGATCTGATTCTTTTAACTGTGTTAAAAAAAGCACATCTAAAAAGCCATACCTTTCCTTTTCTGTGGGCATCAGCATTATCAATGTGTCTGTGGAGGAAGTACTTTTGAGTGACCATAAGAGTGTCTTTTTTGACCTCAACTTTAGCTCTAATCAAACACTCCTGAAATTAAAACTCATCGACGCATAATAACTGAGACTACTGCTGAGAGGTTCTCTGTCATGTTTGACATTTCTCTGCGTTCTAACAGAAGTCATGTAAACACTGCTGTCCAGTGCTTTAACAGAGAATGCTCAAATGGCACCTATCAAGTGCTATCTCACAGAAAAAGTTGTGCCATTGGATAAGTGAGTCTATTTTAAACTTAGGGAGAATGTGTCGCAAAGCTGAAGGACTATGGAAGAAAACTAAACTCCGGGCGCACACAGGGATCTAATGCGCTACCGAAACGAAACAGTAAAAAATGCCAGATCTGAATATTTTTCTAGATTCATATAAAAAAACAAGAGAAATCCCAAGGTCTTGTTTGACAAAATCAGTGCTATGTCTACCTATAAATGCGCACTCTAAAGCAGACAGGAACAAATTTCTTCGTTTTTTGTTGATAAGGTTAAAGAAATCGATGTCAAAAACTCCCCAAAGCTATCTTGCTAGTGAGGCACCTCCTTCTTACTCCTGGTCTACCTTTACACCTGTGAAATTTGATGACAAGGTGGCTTTGGTAAATAAAATGAGGCCGTCTTCAGGCCCTTCAGATATTCTACCCACCAAGCTTTTTATCAAAGTCTTTGACTGTTGCTCCATAGGTTGTAAACCTTTTTGATGTTTTTCTTTCCCTGCTTCTTTTAAACATGCCCCTGTGGGACCAAAGCTCAAAAAACCCCAACTTGGACCCAACATTATCAAAATTATAGAGCAATTTCCAAACTCCCTTTTATGCCAAAACATAAGTGGGAAGGCAGTTGCTGTCCTCCTTACCGCCTACTTGGATAAACACAACAACTATGACTGTTTCCAATCTGGTTTTCGCAAAATACATTCGACTGAAACAGCACTACTTAAAGTTACCAGTGATATTATGGTGCCAGCAGATTCTTGAGAATATCGGTATTGTTCTTAAAAGACCTCTCCTCAGCTTTTGACACAGTTAATCACACTATAATGTTTAACAGACTGAGGGCTTTTGCTGGGATGTCCTCAAACCAGATTATGTCTGAATCTACAGAGCTACTATGTGGAGTCCCTCAAGGCTCCATGTTGGGACTTGTTTTTCATATATATTCCTTCTTTGGTGATGATGTTTCTCATCATCTTTTTGCCAAAGATATTCAGCTATACTGCTCTTTTAAGCCTCCTTTAAAAAATGTTTGCTTAACAAACATAAAGCGAGGTAGAATAACAAATACCTAGAGCTAAACCCAGATAAAACTGAAACAATGTCCCACATTAAACAGCAACTGTGTGATCTCTCGCAGAAGCGCAGCCTCAGAAATTTAGGGAGCTGCGCTTATTTGTGATAAAGCTTTTTCCCTGGAGCATAACTTGCCAAGCCACGAGTAAACTTTTACTTACTCACTTGCGGTGAATGGATTCACATGTTTTCAATTTTTCCCTTCCAGACACAACCCTCCCATTTATCCATGCTTGGGACTGACACTAAGGCTTGTCATCTTTAACTGTACAGCATTGCACTGTTTTGTCTTGACTGTATGTCCTTAATTCATACTGAATTACTGTGCCATATTCAACTCTGGTCTAACGCGGTGCCAGTGGAGGCAATGCAAAATAAGTCTTCCCTGTAGAATGGAGACACTGGAGCCAGGTTAAGACCACTTATATAGTAATCTGAATTAAGACTCACACACACACACACGCACACACACGTTTCTGAGGTATGTCTGTGGTCTGGAGGTCACCACAGCAATGATCAGCTCACAATCCATCCCTCCACAATCAATGCTTAAAACCCAACGGCCCCATTCAATTAGCAGCATCCTGCAGCTACATTCACTTGCTGCCTAATTGACCTCTGAGTCGCAGTGGAGAGCAAGTCCTGGCATTGAAAACAGCTGCACAGAGAGAGACTCTGCCAATGTTGACACGATAATTACACAGCAAGTCACCCAACATGGGCTTTGGGGTCAAAAGTGGGTAAAAAGGGAGATGAGATTGCAAACAAAGGAGGCAGAGGAGATGGGGGAATAAGGAATAGGATAGCAGGGAGGGAGAAGATAGAAAAGAGAGAGTAAAAGGGAAAGAAGACAGCTGACCGGAGGCCTGTTCAACCATGAGATTAGGCTAAGTGATGAAAAGCAGGGAGGAAATAGATGCAGAGACAGTTGGAGAGCCTCGGGTGAGAAAAAAAAAAGCAAAGAAGATGGATGAAAAATGCTTTAGAGATGCTTTTAAGAGCATGCTGGGCGGGAGAAGAAATCAAGATAATATGGTTCTAGGATCACCAACACTGGGACGGGAATGGCCACTGGGACAGATCTAATAATGGGGTTTGATAAACACTTTCAGCTTCAGTCACAGAGAGTATGGCCTAAACCACTCAAGGCTTAAAACATCAAATTAACATGGGCGTCTGGACATGTCATCTGTATAAAGATGATATCATTCCTCCTACTGAAAAACATAAAACTAACTAATCTTATCAGGTAGCCATATCACAGAGCTACACATTCAAATGCTCTGAAGAGAAACAGTGATGACACACATGAAAAGTAGAGGATTTTGGATTCATTCATTTTTCATCATGGTTTAATCACCGGATGACCAACCCTGCCTTTTTAATTTGGGGGGGGGGGTATGATATTTCATTTTGTTGCTAACTTCTGCTTTTTGGAAAATAATATTAAAAATAAAACAAAGGCAAATATTTAATTACTAATTTTACATTTACAAAGGCGAATGCTCTCCGGTTCCAGTATACATCACATTTTTTACATTGTCACTGCCATTTGCCCAGTTGCTTGATTGTTTTGTTTGTCGTCTTCCATGCAGACTAATGGAAACCATGACAACCAACTAGTGATCGAAGCAATCACTTTGTGCAGAAGGCAGCACTTTGCAACCAATTCTGCGCTAGCAACCATAAGCATCCTCCCGCAAACACTCACAGAACAGACACTTTTGCTTAGCAACTGGTGGCTACCAGAGAGGTCACTAACTGGTCTTTTGGCCTGGTGTGAATGGGGCTTTGAATTTCACAGAGATTGCCAACAACCGCTCGCTACCAGTCATGGAATACCCATTTTCCTGTAGAGACACGTAGTTGCCAGTTGGTGGCCGACAGGTCTCCATACCACTATGATTGGTGCCTAATCTTGATTTGATCTAAATGGTACAGAAACTCTTGGCACCCACTGTGTGTACGCTTAGTCCAGACAACACAGCTCAGCTGTTCTGTCTGTGCGTCACAATTAGAGTTATAGTTATAATTATATTCATAGCCCCCGATAACTGGCAGACAAACAAACGTGGTGAATGACTGGTGAACGTGAGTTCTGTTAGCAGCTAAAGCAGATGTTTCCATCAGTAGTTAATGGGAAGAAAGACACAACTAAAACAAAGTATAACATAATAACAACTGGATAATAATGTGAAAGGTAACTCAAATCTTTGTAGCTTTGAAGTAGTAGTTATGATAGCACAGTTAGTGTTAAAAAACTATACATGTGAAAGACAGCCTACTGGAGCACCACAGTTAACATTAGCAATGAGTAGGGCACCAGTTTAGCTCAGTGCGTTGAGCGGGCGGCCACATGCCATACGGTTGAGAGCGGCTCGAGGTTCGAGTCTCTGGCAGCCCTTTGCCGTATGTCTCCTCTCTCTCTCCCCTGCTTTCCTGTCCTTTCTTGAATGTGTCTGTCACACACAAAAAAAGCATTAGCAATGAGTAGCCACCAATCCTGAGCAAATCTCTAATGAAAAAAGAGAACGGTAAACTGCTTTGACCGAGCATGTGTTCTGAAGATCATGTTTTCCTGTATCACAAAGACAATCGTTCCTGTTACCGCTGAAGTTGAAGTGCTTTTCAATCTTTCTAAAAAACGGACATAAAAATACGAGCCAGACAACATCAAACACCTTCCCACGCTTACTGCATAAATAAGTAAGTGTTAATAGACTGGATTCACACACAGATGAAAAAAATCCTAACAGAGAATCTCCAATAAAGTGTAAAAAGAGAATAAGAAAGCATATACATCTCACTTTAAGCTTAAGCACTTTACCTTTAGCACTGCAGTGACCTTAATTTTTTATTGAGACTCCTCAGAAATGGTGTATCACAAAAAAAAAGGCATCAGAAAAAAAGGTATTGAAGTTATCAATGGTAGACAACAGCACTGTGTAAGGCACTCAGACTGTCTGGGATGGAGGAGTAGTCAATAATGAGCCTCCTCAGTTATGATTCTCGACAAACGGAATCAATCAGCCAGCCTGAAGGCTTGCTAGATGCTATTGAAGTGCCGTTCACACTGGAATGGGATCAATGGCTAAGCTAGAGTTGACCATCGATCCAAACCATCCTCTGGTCTCCTTCCCTGTCCCCTCCTCATACTTCAGCAGAGCCTAACAAGGTGAGAAAGCCAAGACAAGCCTGGCTGAAGTGAAACGGCAGCATGCGGCGCTCACCTCGTGATCCATAATGGAGCACAGTCTTAAAAACACACAAGGTTCTTCATGGGCTAAATGGTGCTTTACGCAGCCATTACTTTTCAAAGGTCACTTAGGCCTCCACAAGGATTTTTCCTGCTATTTAGAGTAATAATGCTACTTTACTAGTGCATGCGCTACTACTCTGGTGCTTTAACACCAAGGAGACATCAGACAGAAGACATTTTTTTCACTATTTAGCAGTTTTATAAATGTTTAGCATCATTAAACCTCTTCTGACATAACTGATAGAATGAATAATAACTAGTCACAGTATGGGCTTCAATCCATCTCATAATGAACTCATAACTTGAAGAAGACTAACCACAACAACATGTAATTCAATACAATTTTATTTATACAGCACCAAATCACAACAACAGTCGCCTCAAGGCTATTTATATTGTAAGGTAGACCCTACAATAATACATACAGAGAAAAAGCCAACAATCATATGACCCCCTATGAGCAAGCACTTTGGCGACAGTGGGAAGAAAAAACTCCCTTTTAACAGGAAGAACCCTCCGGCAGAACCAGGCTCAAGGAGGGGCGGCCATCTGCCGCAACTGGTAGCAAATGTAGCAAAGTCCACTGGACACAAAGAGACCTGCGTGCGCCTTACTCATATTTTTATCCAATTTCCTATAAGGTTTCAGATTTGACAGAAGCTTTTTTAACCCTGACATGTTGCCACTCCTCCTTTTTAGGAGTGGTTTTATGATCAAATAGGAAGTGCCTACTGCTTATCACAACTCCTAATAATGTCCTGAAATTGCAGGAATAGTTTGCAGATTTATTGAAAATGTTCTTACGATGTGCTTCAGAGCTGCAAGGAAATCCTCACTGCAATGCTGCCAGATCCCTGTCTGTTTACTACAGCTTCTTGGCTCCGCCCACAGCAAAATTAATCATCTGTTAATATCCACATGGGTCCCCAAGAACACTTCCAGACTGCATATCAATAACTATCAATAAGTAAGCTGATGACACATGCATAAACATATCTATCAATGCAAATATATTAACAAGTGCATCCACTTAGGAGTACATCAGGACTCATCAGGAAAAAAAAGAAAAAAGCTGCAAATGCTGGTGTGTTTGAGTGTGTTCATACTGGCTGTAAGGTGTTTCTTAGATATTTTCATTTTATGGATGCCTGCAGGTTACATGAACAGCAGTCTTACATAAAATATTCCCACATTTGGCGCCAGGATTCAGGTGTTGGGAGTCCTCTCAGACTATTCCACAATCTCCAGTAATGTTCATGTAGTCTGAGACAGATGACTGACATGATGTGCATACACATCAGGCAACTCAGTTTTTGCCTTTAATCTTCCAGTAATTCACATTTTTAATGCACTCTGAAGTTACATTATTACAAAATCCTGCAGCGATCATATGGACAAGAATCCTATATGCATATATGAGGTGTGATTAATCATTTCTGACAGTGCAGCAGTAGAAATCTAAAGACATGCCTGATTCAAAGTTGGGCCCTCATGCATGTCTGAAACAGTGGATCATTGTTATGCTTCCCTCTAATTTTGCCTCTGAGTTGGCCACTCGCTCTCCTCCAGTGTGTCAAAAAGGGCGTCCAGGTGCCACTAATTGGGCCACTAAGGTGGGCTAAGTTGCAGGAAGCCAAATCTCATAAGTGGTCCATGTGGTGAGTAAAACTTGTTATGGTGTAGCCAAAATACCTCTGGCATTTCCAGTGCGCTGTGGGCTGGTATGCACTACAGTCCAGATAGTTTCTCCTTCAAAGGTACAGTAGAACTCGGCGCTGACAGTCTCACATTGTAGAATGAAGTTGTGGTACACAACCCAGCGAACAGGAAGAGCTAATGACGAGCATGCTTCTCACCTGACGCACTGCTCTTGGCCTACTCGTAAAATGCAGAGCAAAGAGTTCAAACAGTCAGAAGTGGGCCTACATGGAGGACTTAACAACTGTGTTTGAAGCTTCAATGTAAGATTGGCCAAATTTGAATCAACAAGTAGACTAATGTGTATTTAACTAAAATTCCTACAAGTCATATTTTAAAACTTCATTAAACTATTATGGGTCAGTCGTAAAGAGCCTAGAAACTAGTTCAGGCAGACAACTCAAGGTGCAGTGTGTCATACACACCACAATGCCTCACATTCCTCTCAACATATACCCTAACACACCCTCCAAAGTTGCTATCACTCCTTCAAACTGCTGCTTCAACCCCTCCACCACCACAGCATCCTCTTTACTCATCACGCTCTAATTTCTGTATTGAGCACTATTTTGAGGAGTGAGCTCAGAGCCCAGCAACCATTACGTATACTCTACTCCTGTAATGATAATAATAATTTCTTACATGAGTTGTCTGACTGTCGCTTTGTTATTTTGTCAGCGTACTTTGCTCCCTTGTATAACTAGCATTGAGACAGAGATCTTCTATGACTATGACTTTGTTAACGCTAGCTAACATCAGCCACTATGAGCTACTGGCCACACTGAGCCCGTACCAGCAAAATGCCTTAGTATTTTAAGCGCACTGAACTTTGAACTTTGAGACGTAAAGAAGTAGAATGACATATTCGTGCCTTTCAAAGGCTACACTGTCTCACTTTAGAAGGAACTTTTTAAATGAAAAGACAATTTTAGACTAAACTAACTGTCCTTCTGTTGACATTGAGCAAACCTCTCTTCACAATAGCTTTAGCAGCCTGTACGGGAGATGCACGAGCATAATTAAAAACATTATTAACAAATGCATTAAATCTACGGAAGCAAGCTCTGGGGCATTATAAGACACACTTTAATGAATCAAATTGGCTGCCACAAAAAACAGAGGTACTCAGCAAACTTTGGATGCTCTTTAATGCCATTTTTATTAGATCTGATTTAAATGTAAATTACCTACGTCTAAAACAACGCTTGGTTTCTTGTTTCTCACTGTGTGCTAGACTGCAGCTGGCAGCAGATGTGAGGAACCTAGAGAGTAGAGGAGAGGAGAGGAGAGCAGAGGAGGTGCAGGGAGAGATGCAGGCATCAGGCTGCAGTGTGTCTAGACAGTATTCATGATCCATCTGTCTGCCACCGCCACGACAACAGCCAGCGGCTGCAACAAGATGGCAAACTCCATTAACACAGAAACGTTTTCTATGTCCCTCTCCCTTCCGCCTTTCCTGCTCTTAATCCCCCTCTCTTTCCATCCATGGCCGTGTCTCTGTCTGGTCTTCCATCTCACTTCAAGCCCCTCTTTGTCTCTTGGCTCCCCCTGAGACTGCCTGCACTTTTTTCTTATATATTTTTTGTAATCTCTCTATTCCGTTTTTCTCCTTTCTCTCATCTTCTTTTCCCTGCAACCATCCCTCTGTCCTTCTTGTGTCTCTCAGGCATCACCAGAAAATGTGCACCAGCTCAGAAAATTACACTCATTGTGCAGCTTTCCCGTAATGCAAGCTGCAGACTCTTACATTAACGTTTGCTCTAGATAGCTAAATATTTTAAGCTCCCAGCTCAGGAGGATTCTATCCATTGGAAAGGAC
>VURO01008902.1:16537-35551 GCA_015108175.1 Pelvicachromis taeniatus
CCGCACCCCTGGGGGTGTCACTTGTCTTTTGACACATTGGTCAGTTTTGGTTTTGATAGCCCTTTTCTTTTCTAAATGAAATTGGCATTTACGGACTTCCTTTTTGTATTTACTCAGGTTTGTCTAATATTTTTAATGTGTATATTAAAACTATGTGTATATGGATAATATACAAATAGTAATAATTCGTTTGACAAGCTAAAAAATTTAAGTGTGACAAAAATGCAATAATTTAAAAAAAAAACAGAAACTGTGGTCGCATATTTTTAAGCCATCATGATAACCTTATCCCAGCAACAGTGTGGTGATCCAGCTATTTTAGATCCAACTAAAATCATGGCACTCAAAAAGATCATCTGAAAAAGAGTCGAATTTTTGGAACAGAGTTTAATACACCGAATCACTTAAACAGCAAGAAAATACATACAGAGTATAACGAGAGAATTACATAGCAGAAAGCAAGTAAAGCAATATCCTGGGGTGTACAGCCTTAAGCACAAACAGCAGCAGGAAAAAAGTGCTGGGGTGTCCTCTGGTCCCCTAATATATAGAGACCAGTATCCCTGCCCCCTGCTGCTGGATAACTTTCCCACCTGTCCTCCAGCAAAACACATCAGCTGCAGGGTCATGTGCCAGCCAAGATACTGGCCAGGGGCCATTCCCAGAGGAGCTCCCTTTGATTAACCCTTTGCTTTGGCTTATAGGTGACAACAAGGTCAAACATTGCACATTAATCCTAATTATATAAAACCATGGTGAGGCAAAACATCTTGTGCTTAAGAGCCTACGTAAAAGTTACAGTGGTTATGTTCAGTGCAGATAGATATGCAGTGTATATATCTATGTTATATAGGTATACATGTCATCCAAAACTCGACTACAGATGCATGAAAATATTTTTTCACAGCACTGTAGATCTGACCTTGCATTTTTGGATCCAAATGGGAAAGAAAATCTGCATTAATCAAACATGCTTTATTACAAATGTCAGGCGAATCTTTGAGAAGTTGATGAATCTGAATACAAAAGAAAGCCAACTTGTGTAGAGCTGTGGAGAAGAAGAAAGGAAACAAAGGCAGATTCCAAGTGGCAGATGTCAAACAACAGGGGAGTAGAGATGGAAGCTGATCCAAGTGAGAATCTCAAGGCGTTGCTGCAGAACTGTCATTTTCACCATGTATTAAATGTTTTCTGGCCAAAAACAGTTGGCTAATTTATACACTTAATTTCATCTCAACTACATAAATTATTTTTTGTCATTAATAAATGTAAATTGAAATGAAATTGACAATAAATGGACAAATCCCATATGACGGGATTTGTGTCTATGTGTGTGTTCCCATTACTTCCTGTTTTACTTTGACAGTCTCCCGTCTCATCACGTCTGTGTGATTAATGTCAGCCATGTTTCCCAAGTGTTTCTCCTTTGCCCTGTTCCCTCTTGTGTTTAGTGTCTGCGTCTTACTCTGCTCAGGAAGAGGTGCAAAAATGCCCAAAAATTATTAAATGAAAACCTCTGTTGAAAATGAATACTAGTGACGAGTGACTACTGAATATTGTATTTGTATATTTGCAGTTCCTGTAGTGAAAAATAAATCCACAATGCGGGTCCAGTCATCCCTACCCCTGTAGGGGGGTAGGGGTATATGATATGCCCCATGGATCTGTGTAGCATTGGTGATGAAAAACGACAAAACTATCCAATTAGTAACACACCTGTCTTCATGACATCATAGTCGGTTCTCTTGGTGGGAATACACCAAGAGATTCAGTATTCGTATACTGCGAATACAAAATAACCTGACCAAAGAAAAAAAAAAGCAGAAGGCTCTAAAACTGAATATTATTTCTGAAAACAAACGTTTCTCTATAAACACAGTGCACTGATAGGTCATTCGCATTTCTGAGGCCCAGTTTTTGAAATATAACCACAGACTTGTCGGTTACTGCTCTGTCAAACAAAGTGACGATTTTTTTTCTCCATCTCCCCCAAAAGGGAGATGTGATGACAACTTTGGCTGCACATGGCTATTCTCCAGCACTTGTCGCTAAGATACAGCTACTGTTCTCTCTCCAGCCACTTGTTTTGCTTTCATTCAAGATGAAAGGAAAAAAAAAACCTTCTTAATACTTTCCCAGATGTCACAAGTATATTTCAGCTGAAAATGTCTGTCTACCTTGCAGGCAACTGCTTGGCTGAAATTCAAAGAGCAATGCATGATTAGAATAATAATCACCTTGCTCTGGATATTTGTGACACCCTCTAGCCTTGGTGATGGATGAGCTATTAAATCAGAAAGATGACAGATGTTATGTAAATGAACACATCCGACCCCCAAAAAAGTCAAAGTCCACCATACAGATGTGATTTGTTGTCAGATGGGACAGCGGGATTGTCGTTTTTAATGAACTACCACAAAGGGAATCCTGCTCTCATTTGACAAGATAGTGTCAACTCTGAATCCCTCTGTGACACTGACTTAATTGAGAATTGTGTGAGATAAATCTAAATATATGTTTTAAACCATATAAAAACTAAAGTATTTTGTCTCTTTTAATATTGCAGTGTCAGAGAAAGAAATGTGAGCTTGGATTCTATCAAAATATGTGTCTCGTGTTAAAAAAAAATCTATGTCCCATAACAGCACCCTAAAATCATGTGGAAAAAAAAACTTTAAAAGTGCTCCAGGGGTGATTTTTGGAGAAAAAGAAATACAACATCATCTTTGAGAATTTTTTGGAGACCAACAGACATGCTCAGTCTCACTTGTTAAGAGCTTGCATCTGCTGAGGGAATTAAAACTTGTTCAAAAGCATCTGGTAAGTACTTCATTCAGAAAAGGGAGGACTCACTGCCCCTTACAACAGGGTCTCCATTAGCTTAAAGGGTAAAAGACGATAATCATACATAATAATTATACACACATACGCGAGTATGTGCAAGTATATACAAATACATAAATATTTGTGTAAATTCATATACCGTATATGTTCCAATAGTAGCACCGGCGTTTATTCAAAAAATTATTTGGCCGGCCCGGCGTTTAAAAGAGACCTGCGGTTGTTGGAGACTGGCTCTTATTCCCTTCTCAGACGGAGTTGCCGTGGAAGTGAGAGGGAAAGAGGACCCAGGCGCGGTTTTTAGACTGCAGTGAAAAAACAGTGTGTTTACTTACAGTGCTCCAAAACATATTCCAACAGTTAAATAATGCAGTTCCCAGTTGTGCTACTCGTTTGCTCCCAAGTGTCTCCTTGTCTGTGGTAGCCCAGTGCATAAGTGGTGCTCCCCGAAACTTCTCTCTGCCTGACTCTCATCGAGAGGAAGTAAAAGACCAGAAAATCACAGTTAGCAGGTTCGCTAGCCGACAGTTTCAGTTCACTGTAATAATCCCACTTCGACGGTCGCTGCATCCAGCTTAAATGCCGCTGGTCGTAGATGACGGCTGATTGGAAAACAGCTGGCCGAGTGATGACACGCAGGAGGACCGACGACAACGCAGAGGGACTTCTGGGTTGAAGGTCGAACTGCTAGTATTGGAGACAGGCGTCTATTGTTGTGACATGGTTTCAAACCGGCGTTTATTAGAAACGGGCGTCAATAAGAGACAGGCCACTATTAGAAGATATATGGTACACGCATGTTTACACATGTATAAATGTAAGTATATACACTCGTATACATACAGACAGTAATTTTTGATATAATACGTAGAAGAATATTTTAATAGTTTAATGGAGTTTGAGAACCATGTCAATACAATGGCTACAGTATAGCACTGCTGCCAATAAAAATATAGTGATAATATTAATAACAATACTAGCAATGGGTGTGATATACATATATATATGTAATTTATTAACAATATATGAGAATATCACATTTGTGTACTGATAATCAGGCAACTTCACCAGATAATTTATTGATGATTGAGTGAGTAGACATTTTTTCCAATGGTATATAATCCAATATGTGTAATGTTACAATAAGGCAATAAGATACAGAAACAAAAGCAGCAAGTGCTGTACGCTAAGTAATTCAGAAAATAAAAGGTAAATAAATGTAAAAATAATAAATAATAAGCGCTGATTTCTTTTCCTTGTCAGGAAACCTCATGATGGCATTGTCGTCTCGCTGTTACTGTGAATAAATACAGACATAGTAATGAGGAAGTTTGATTACATTAGCTTCCCAGCACATTAACATAATGGCACAGTCTCATTAGTGCAGAGCAGTGTTTTATTTGATAGATAGGTTTTGAGTTGGGCTAGATAGACGGAGGGCTTGGATGAGGACAGCTCAACAAATGAAGATGTACCTGATGCTACCTGATGAGAAGGAATTCATTTTTGTACCATTCATTTGTCAGATTACTTCAAAGCAGAATGAGAGCATAAGAATGATGAAGTTAGGTGATATGAGCCCTGAAAGGCACAGGAGAGTCTGACTGATGAGCAACTCTTGAGATACCTCAACTGCCTTCAACCTATTTTGATAAATGAGCAACTGCTTTTCCAACTAGACATGCTAGGGTCAGAAGTTAGAAGTGACATGCTTTCTTTCTTAGATTAAACTGAGTAAATACAACACTCTAAAATTTTGTTAAGAGAAAACTACCTGAACTCTAAATTGTCCATAGGTGTGAATGCGGGTGAATGTGAGTGCGAATGGTTGTCTGTGTATATGTGTTAGCCCTGCGACAGACTGGCGATCTGTCCAGGGTGTACCCTGCCTCTCGTCCTAAGACAGCTGGGATAGGCTTCAGCGCCCCCCGCGACCCTGAAAAGGATAAGCGGATGGATGGATGAATAACTACCTGTCCTGAGGTGCTGACGTCTAGCATCTGCTACATGTTTCCAGTGACTTTCAGCAGGCGTGTCACTGTGTGCAAACTCAAGCGTTTCAGCCTTGTCGAGTCGTGGTCAGTTAATATGTTTTAACCTTTTCAATTACATCAGCTTGTACTAAACAAAGAATGCATAAAGACTTTGATGGTGTAAGCCGATTTTCTTCTTCGCTTCAATCCTAATTAAGTCTCATCGAGCTGCCGATTGGATCTTGATAGGCCCCGTCGTCAGCTGATTGCATGCCAGCTGTAATTTCTTTTTTAATCTAATTAAATCAATTGGGAATGTTAAAGAGATTTATTGCTACTAAGTCTCTTTAGCAATTCCACCGAGTATGGGTATTTATTCATCATAATCTGGACCTTTAAGTAAATTAATGTGGTACAATAACATGGCGTTTAATTACCAAAAATGGCTTACATGTAATTATTTCTGCTTTATTGTGAATCTACAAAGATTTGGGTTTTCTTTTCCCAGGCCTTAAATTAAATGCTATGTATTTTTTTTTCTTTTTTATTAATATTGCAGAACAAATGGTTGCTCAGAGCTCAAAAGTGGATCCAGTATAATAGATTTCTAAACAGTCGTAAAATTGTATTATCTATTGTTTGTGCTGTGCCGACTAGCCCTAAAATGGAGTTTAAATTGGCAGGCAAACTCATAGAGGTTGACGATGCCCTGAAACACAAAAACAATCACTTCATTTGTCACACTTAAATTCCTGTGGAGTGATATTTCAAGATCCCAAGACATACAGTCTGTACATCAGAAACTCATTACACGCTTATTACCAGGCAATTAAGCAGCATTGGGCATGCGAGCCACTTCCAGAGTTATCTGACACTGCTTGTTATGCTGAATAATAAGCTAAAAAACTGCAATGTTGTCCCTAAATATACAGGTAGCCTTGTTTATAATATTGTGCCCCACACTTTAATATGTTCTGTGAATTGTCAAGATCAGTGGGCTGGTGTTAGACTGCAATATTAGCTTTCTGAGTTACACCAAAATTAAACTTTGATTTAAAGTGAGATATCAGCCAGACACTGCCGCGTCTCCTTCTTATGAATATGTTGCCATTTGTTTTAGTTCACTTTCTATTGGAAGTTCTAAATGCAATCTTTTCACACATTCATAACATGGATTCTGTATATTATTACAAATGCTGAAGTAATATTAGTTTATATTCAAACAATACAAATATTTTTATTGGAATTCCCAGTGCAACACTGTGCAAAAAAAAAAAAAAAGCTACATTTTTTTAGCTTATATTTAGCCCTAGTATGTGGTTAGTACACGTGGATCCTAAAACCTCTGGTGTATAAAGTAGTAGTTTCTGAACCCTGGCCTCTGTACTGTGTGCCTGTCTACAGACATTGTTGTAATGAGCCCCAGGGAGGCTTAAAACAGCATATTCTGTCTCTCTGTGGTCTTCTCTGCCCAGCCTGCTCATCCACTAATCCCTCTTTTGCGCATTCCCATGGTAAGGTAAACTGAGGGAACAGTGCAGTGGTTGCAGTTTACCCGTGAATGTTGGGGACCACTTCTGATATAATTTATTGTGCTTCATTTCACATGAAACAGGTGACATCACAATTTTTAGATGTATTATATGATGAAAAACATGACAAACCAACTGTGACAACCGTGACTTTTTTTTCCCTTTTTTTGTCAAGTATCACTTTTTTTGATTTACTAACCAGATGGCTGATGTCAGTGAAGGCACCTTATCTGAATTTGCTTTATGTTATTTTACTTTTTGAATATTATTTAGTTTCAGCATCTTCTACAGTACATATTTCTGTGCCAATGTACGCTTCTATTTCAAGTGTTCTACTTCAAAGTACAACAGACTGCAAATATATAAATATGTCCTAATACAACAAGCAACTGTCTTATTGCAATAATTATAATTGTTTAGATATGCATAGAAAAACAATGAGAGTCAACCTCACCCCAAAATTTCTCTGTTAGTCCTTTAGTTCAGTAAATATTTAACGTTTTTATTAATATTGTTTTAGTGTCACGACACGGTCATTCTGACCAAATTAAATTACAGTATATATTATTAAATATCTCTCTACAACTAGTGGGTGGATTTGGTTTAAATATAATTCAGGCAATCATTTCCTCCTAGAAATTAGTTATAATAATTTGGGAAGTCTCTTAATGTTTTATCTAATGTCATCATCAGGTTAAATAACTCACTCTGACTACTAATTTGGTAAGCACATAGCAGTATTAGAGCAATTCTCAACGCGCATTACCTCATTTCCTAAATCAACAGTTTGCTGTTTGCCCCCCATATTTTGAACAATGCGGTCGATCTTTGATGATTTATGAATGAATCGTGTGTTTTATGAGTATACTTAACTAATTCAGGCCTTTGCCTTTGATGCAAGAGCATTGAGACAGTGAGTACATTACATAACTTCCACCCAATGTATTCAAACATTTACAGAGTTTACGGTGTATGTGGAGGTTTCTTCACACTTCAGAAAATCTGTGCCCCCTGTGAAGCTGGAACTTTAGGCACACACGTTTCTGATCTCCTCCTTGACAAATCACTTTGATGGTGACTCGCTTGTCTGTTTGCATTCCGAGCAACTGTCCTGAATTTTGTACAAGTCAATTTTGCTGGCTCGTATGCATGTGGTACTTTCAAATTGTCTAATTTCCTCCCTCGAACTGTCAGGGGGGAGAATGCAAAATGTCATGGTTTTAAAAAATTATACCTCAGGAAGTGGCATGATGACTTTGTACCTGTCAATCAGGCTTACACTGATCTATATTCAAATGTTCATTGGTACTCTTCTTTGTGCTTTGCTTCATTTTTGTCATATGGTTACCATAGAAACAACACAAGGAGGAATCTATCTCGTTTATATTTTGCAGTAATGAATCTGTTGGTACCTGTGAGAAAAGTTTAGTTTTCTTAAACCCTATCCTTGCAAAGGATGCAGTATTATTAAAGCCCACTACTCATAACACATGCATCCACTTCCGCTTCTCCTTTTCAGGGTCGCTGGAGCCTATCCCAGCTGTCTTGGGGTGAGAGGCGGGGTACACCCTGGACAGGTCGCCAATCTGTCGCAGGGCTAACACATAGACAGACAACCAGTCGCACCTATGGGCAATTTAGTGTTTCCAATTAATCTATCCCCACACAATGCATGTCTTTGGACTGTGGGAGGAAGCCGGAGTCCTCGGTGAGAACCCACGCAAACACGAGGAGAACATGAAAAACTTCACACAAAGACCCCGGCCTGATGGTGGAATTGAACTCGGGACCTTCTTGGTGTGAGGCAACAGTGCCAACCACTGACTCATAACACATATGGGGGTCAATTCAGTCACAAAACAAACATACTAACTTCAAGGCTCAAATGCATAAAACTATGTCACAAGTATAACTATGTGAATACACAAAAAAATGTGCAAATGTGTTCTATTCATCACGTTTACAAAGCTACACATCATGTGTACGCACACGCAGGGGTTTCATTTCCACTTGCATGTCTAGCCATCTCATCGGTTGCATATAATGCTGCTATTTACACTACAGGTTTTTGACAGTGAAAGGAACACCAATAAGGAAGCAAAATTTCGAGGTGAAAGACTCACTGGAGAAGTGGAAAAAAGAAAATAGGTGTTATTTGGTTGTTTCAGGTCTGGAAACACAAAGAGGACAAAAGTTACAAAATAGAGGCTATCATCTCTCTCCGATATAATACTTTGTGAATGGTAAATTGGGCATTTTGTGTGTGAAAAACAAAATCTATAATGTTGAGAAGAAAGAAGAGTGTGGTTTTTATGAAAAAATTCTGAATATTTGTCAATTCTAAAAAAAAATGCACATGTGGGAAAAGGCCTTGAAATAAAGCATTGCATTTTGTGACAGGATAAATAATTATATCATGTAAAATATTACAGAAATGTATAATTCAGGTAAAATTATTTGCAAGTGCCATAACGGCACGTAACAGATTCAATACCTCCACTAATTGGCTTGATTACAGTACAAGAACAAATTTACCAATGAATGATGTTCTAATTTTTTATAATTTGTTTAATGTTTAATGAAGTTTGACATTAACCCAAACACACCATTAGCTTTGTGCTGACCCCTTTATAATTCAAACTAATTATCTGTGACCTTTAACTTTACAATTTCGGTTGTTTCTGTCATCAAAATAAACAATGCACATCTCTAAACACCATCCCGTGCAAATTTATGCTGCTTTATTTATTCCAGTGTGCATCAAGAGATGCTTTTAGGGTGACTAAAGTAAAGTAGTTTGTTGTGCTGTCTGCCAAATGTATTCTGAATGAATTATTAAGTTGATTTTTTTTTGGAGGTTTTTTGCACAGAAAAACAATCACAAAACACAAGTTTAAGAAAGTCTTCAAAGAAATGATTGTACATTACATGAAGGTTAACACTACCACATTCATTTAAGACATAATGTTAATTACCAGGAATGCATATTTTTCTTTTCATATTTTTCTGACAGCTTTTACACACTTGGACTGGCAGTTAAATTCAAAATCTGCTGCACCATTTTCATAGCACAGAGACTGTTTTCAGTAATACCAGCAGCAGATGGTGCAAGGACTGAATTCAAGCTAGCCAGTAGCAGACTCGAGCTTTGAAGTGTTCTTCAAAACAAACATATGAGCAATAGAGAATGGTGGCACAATGCAATTCTGGCAGACATAAGTGAGGTTTGGGGGAAATGTGTGTGTGGCTGAATTTTTTAGAAACAGTCTTGATTTGGCAAGAAAAAAAGGTGACCTGCACTCTTAAGTCTCCAATTTATATGCTTAATGTTAAAAACCTGAAGCAATGAGGCTTTGCTGTGGGTGGGAACGTTTCACATTAATCTTCCATTTTCACATTAAATACTTAATTCTAAATGTATGTAAAATAAGGCCTTAATTTGCTCTTTTTTTTCTCTCTCCTGTATATTTTACTATTTGCATGATTCTTACAGATGCTGTATGGCAGACCTGCTGAGACCTTATTCCAGCCGTAGTCCTCTCTGGTCATCAGGTCAGGGCCTTATACCTTTCACGTGCCAATATTTTCAATTTTCAGGAAACCACAATTTTAAAGCTGTAGGCCCTAAACTTTGGAAGAGGCTTCTTCAGATCAGCTAATATGCAGTTTGTATCAACGAGTGCTCAATCTTTCACACTTTATTTTTGGCTGTATTTCACACATTTACATCCAGTTATTGGTGTTAACGCGGGTCTCCTCCCAAGACACAAAGGAAAAACACCCTTCCATCATTATATTTGTTTGCATGTCTACATAACTCTGTTAGGCATTTGCTTTAAATGAAGCCTGGCGTGATATGATGTTGTTTTGAAGACTCAAATAGATAAATCTTTTACATTTTTTTTTAATTCTGGGATTAAAAATTGATATGTAACTAATGTAATGTCCTCTAAACCTCTCCATAACAAAGTGACTCCTCCAGCAGCTGCTGGTATCTGTGATCTCATTCTAATAGCGTTAACAAAACAATCAGGCCGAGGCTAACAGATTAACAGCTTTTCTCAAGAACAATCTGGTGGCAGGCATTGGACATCAATTAAAAGTTTAACAATTAGATTAAACGATTAGTAAATCTGGTACAGACTAGTGACAACAGTGACGATTAGTTGTGCACAGCCCAAAAAAAACCCACCCTTTTATTATACAATCATGGCATTACAATGATCTGTGCAGTTGTTTTCATTCTTTCTACCTACGCTAAATGTAGAAAGACACATTTTAAACTGATAAACTAACATTTTTTTTAACCAGGAATTATGATTTTCTAACTTATTTAGCATATTAAATCTTGTACTAAGCCATATCAGACCGGCTGTATTTAAGACCAGCCTCTGCTGACCGATTGTGGCCTCATGTACTTTGTACTTTGTGGTTTGTCATAGTTCTACTTAACCTTGTCTTCTCAGTCAGATAAAAGAAAAAAACCTACCAAATGTGCTTTGCATGTTCTTCAGCTTCACCTGCTTTGCCTCCCTGCACCTCTGCCTTGGATCCCTGGGAAAAATTATCTGGACTCACCCAGGCCGCTACCTCACCGCCTCCCCCTCTATCATCACTGCACATACTGACAAAGTAAGATGTAAAGACTGTTACTGGACTAGTATTCATTCAATCCTCTGAACCACCCTAACTCTCTCTCCTTTGCTTCAGTGCCCTAGACCACCAGCTCTAGAACCACAGTTGCTTGTCAATCCTGTGTGCCTGTATGCAATTGCTCCAGCCTGGAGCCCACTGTTCATATATACGGCATTTAATTATTCCCAGTCTAGAATCTCATAGCTCACGTTAACTATTCATAGCTTTGTTCACAGTTTAGCTCATAGTTCATGTTAATCACTGTCTTGTTCAGAGCTTTAGTTCTTGTTTCCAAGTTGCCTTTCACATGTTTCACTTTGTAAATAGAGCACTCATTTCACGCTACCGAGTCCCTGTGCTGTATCTGCTCTTAGGTTCACTTCTCGTCTCTGACGGCCGAGCCATGACGGCTTTAGTGACACGCCACCCACCCTCTCCCAGAATGCATGGGATGACATCCTGCATCCCATGCATTCTGGCAGAGGGTGGGTCAAGTTGTCTCCCTCAGATTCTAGTAAGCCTCATTAACCAAGAATTTAAGAACTTTTAAAAATAAAGTTAAATAATACATAAGTTAACCAAACAACTTAAGTTTTAATTAAAGTGTATTATGTAAACATAAAAAAATATAGTATTCACACTGCATTTATGCATTGCCTATGCATCATACATTTTCTGACCTGTTTTGAATCCTGAGCTATTATATGTTGTAGAATTGTGAAGTGCAGGAAGCAAAGGTGTTAATGGAGAATCAGCCTCAACATCTCTGAAACACTTTATCTCGGGCTTATGTGATAATCACAAATGTGACTGGATGACAGATTTTTAATTTTAAAATGGGTCACCGCTTAGGTGTGCAGTTTGACAACAGCTGACTTACAAATAACGATTGGACAGAGAAAGTGAAAGTCCAATGAAGACACACGAATGTTGTGGGGAAAAAAGCCTCTTATAAACTAAACTGCTTGTTTAGTTCATAAGAAGATGCTTGTTTCATAATACTGTGTGCATGAAAGACAGAAATGTAAGTTTTGAGTTGTTTTTTTATTTATTAAAGCATATTAAATTGAGAAAAATAATTTATGCAGATAAAATAAATTTTGTTTACACAATTAAAATAATTGTGTTTTTTAGATCTCTGTAGACTGAGGATGATTAAATTTATTCACCTCATGGACATAATTTAATGGTTAAACTAGACAACTTTTATCACATGATACTGTTGTAATTACACTCATAATAAACTTTAGTCCTCAAGTCATGACCACAAGTGTTTACACAGCAGCAACCACAGTGTGGAGCATCATAGATGCAGAAACATGAAGAAACATTGATGGATTTTTATTGACTTATGATGATGAAGAATATAATCTTCATTTCACAGGAAAGGCTGGAGGTAGGGTGGTGGCAAGGCAGTGAGGTGATGAAGTAAAAGGTAGAGAAGTAACAGAGGAAAGTTTGAGAGAAGGGGAGGGGGAAAGAGAAGAAGGGGTGGAGGGAGGAAAGAGAAGGAAGGATCAAAGTAGGAAGAGATTTAAGGTGGAGGGATGAGGGTCAGGAAGATGAAAAAGTGGAGAGTGGGGGGATGAAGAAGAAAAACATTACTCAACCCGAGCCGAACCATAATTCTCCTCAACCTTTGTGTCACTGGGACATTTTTTCTTTTGGAACCAGCTCAAGACGCCACTCTCGTTCTTGGCTTTCTTCTCCTGTTCTTGCACCTTTTCGAACTGTTTTATCTTCTTTGCCTCTTTTACTTTTATTTTTTTCATTTTCTTGCCTTGTCAGCTGTTTGAGCGCTTTGTTACACTTTCTGTTTTTATTCATATCGCTTCAATCATTTCCTCTCGCTGTGGTTTTCCACCAATTCTTTATTTGCAATTTCAGCTTCCATCTTTGCGTTTTCATTTTCATTTATTGCTTCCTGTTTTACTTCTTTTTCGGTGCTTTCTGGATTCTGAAGAATTACTTTTTTTGTATTCCCTTCTTTGCCTTCTGTGGTATCCATTTCTCATTTATCCTCTTTTGCATTTTTCAGTAATGCTGAAAAATATAATGTAATATCGCTCCTGTACTAAATTCCGCAATCCAAATATGAGCCGCACGAGTTATATTACTAAATTCAGTAATCAAACTACAAATATAATTATGTTACTTGCATTACAAAGTTTCTTCGGTTATCTGCATGCCAAGCAGATGGGAAGAAAGAAAAATGTCAATTGTGTATTTTGCTTCTTGTGCAGTTGTGCTACAACCAGTTGTTTTCATGTGTAGTGAAAAGATGGAAGGATCTATAACTTTTGAGGAGTTTTTTTTATTTGTATTGCACAAAAGGAGAAGTGTGTGAGGGTAAAGTTCATAGTGTTAAGATAACGATGGCTCTTTACACACACATGCTAACTCAAAGCTGGTGAAGAATCCAAAGTAATGCTAAAGCTGAGTATATGGCCACTCAGAGCCTGCACTTCAGCAAGTAACAAAACCAGTGATGAGCAGTCAAGCTTATAGCTTTGTAGCCTCCATTTCTAAAATCACAGCAGTGATCACTTTGGAATTTCTGTGGGCTGGTTTTCAACTTTTGCTTTGGAGCTTTGTATTCATACATAAACAGTTAAAAGGCTGTATGTCTGTCCCCATTACGATAGTGATTTTTACTGGCGTGTGGGACTTTATATTTTCTGCACCGCTGTTTTCTTGCACCATGACACTGCAACAAAATCCCCATTTGTGTACAAACCTGGCAATACAAGTGATTCTGATAAAATTATAAGTAACGTGAAAGTAATGTAATGAGTAGTAACAAATTACTTTTGCTGCAAAGTACTTAAGTAACATACTGCATTACTTTTTAGAAAATCAACACATTACATTTTTTGATTAACAATCCCAACACTGCAGAGGAGGGACATGGGGAAAGAATTAATTGAGCACGGGGGAAGAAAATCAGGAAAATAAGAGAAGAGAAAGGAGGTAAAACAAGAACTGGATATAAGATCAAATTGAAGCTAGAAGGGGAACAGTACTGATAATAGAGTCCGGTTACAACAAAAATATGTTTTATTTCAGTAAGTGGAAGGAGTCAGTATCAGTATGTCAAACATCCTTTGTTTACAGTTTGCAAAGTAAAGGCATTAATGAATGGTAGGCAGTGGAGTAAACTACTGTGAGGTACCAGGGTAAGCTTTCAAAACTGTATTTTTCACTGTTTGTCATGTTATTCAAATTACATAGTTATATCACAGAGATCAATTTACAGTACGTCACCTTAAGTTAGGGAAAGTCTTTGTCTAGCGCCTACCATTATTTCCACATAGGTTACTACAAAATTATTATTTACAAAGTAAAGTTATTGTCACGGTTCTGGATCATTTTGACCCAGCATTTTGAGTTTCTTATGTTTTGGTTTGATTCTGTATTGTGGGTTATGTTCTGATTCTCTTTTTGTGCTGAGCTGATTATTATCATCCTGTGTTTTGGTTTCTGTTTTGTATTTTGAGCTCCCTCTGTTCTGTGTCCAGTTTGTCTTTGTGCCTGTCGTGTACTTCCTGTTTTACTTTGAAAGTCCGTGTCTCATGTGAGTGTATCTAGTTTTGCTTCCCTTGGCTCGTTAAGTCTGATTTCTCCCAGCCGTGTCTCCCTCCTACCTTCCATTCCCTGATTGCTCCAGTGTGTATTTAAACCCTGTGTTTTCCTTGCCTTGTGTCATGCTGTACCCTCATGCTGTGTGTTGCTCTGTGTACCTCTCTATTTAGTTTATATTTTTCCAGTCTAGTTTTGTGTTTTTCCTCTTTCTGCACAGAAAGTTGTTTTTGAGTTGAAGTCCTGTCTCTGCGAAGTCTGCATTTCAGGTCCTTCTCCTGCCTGCACACAGCCGGATCATGACAGTTATAGTCAACTATGAAATGATTTACTAATAAAAAAAATATATCAAATTCAAATCTCTTTGAGTTTTGCCCATACTGTTGCCTGAGGAGATGCTACTTGTATTATTTGTATTTTCTTTTTGAATGTTGCAGTACCTTTCAAATCATTATATTTAGAAGAAAAAAAAGAATAGGTTTAAATCCCACAAAATTCATTCCCACCTTAACTGACAGGCAGCAGCTTACCCAGTGTAAGTATCAGGTCCTACAGTACTAATTTGAATATTCCAGCTGTCATTTTTACAAGCAGAACAGTGTAACAACTTCTTAACTGAATTCCCAAGTGTCAGCTCTCTTTCAACAAGAACTGCTAACCGATTTTCAGTAGTTATTCTGGTGCTACTTAGTATCACAATGGACACAACAGAGCTTTCATTTATTTCTCTTGTCACCAGCACCCTCATTGAATGACAATTACTGTATCAATTATTATGCCCTCTGTCAGTAGTAGAAGAACAATGTTAAAAATTTATTCAGCTGTTAAAAAAAGTCAGAGGTCAGACTCCAGCACAGAATGGCACCCTGAAGCTGGAAGGAATTGAAGGACACTTGAATATTCAATGGAAAAAGCAAGAGCGAGGACTGATTATTAAGAATGGCCAGTGAACATGGGGAAGGTTAATGAGAAAAGGGAAAGATCGTATGTATTATCATATAACTTCAAGTCTTTTTTCCAGACCAACAACTGAAAGTGCTTTTTTTCCAGAAGAAATCTCAGCTGTAATCACAGTGACGCCCCTCTGATGTATAGCAGTCTTCTCTCACACTAAATGCCAGCTCTTTAGATTGCTGTTAGGTCACTGTCCTCTGATACTTTACAAAACTTTTTCAGTGCTTGCACACTAGCATTCAGCTAAGCATTCCCCCTAAGTGTTGTCCACAGTGCTTCATTGATATATTCCATCCTTTTTACTGGTGAAATCAAAGTGGCACATAAACACTTTGGCAAAAACCTGGTGTGAGCTTTGATAAGCAACTGCCCTACAAGGTCCACTCTATAGTCGGTGCTCCCTCTGGTAGAAGGCTTTATTAAACGGCTAATGGCTGTTACACATCAGATCCTATCTCATCATGGAGTGCAGCTACTGGTTGAGATCCTTGCCAGCTGAGTTTTCTTTGGTGGCACCTATGTTTCCATTCTGAAATACTCAAAGCCCTGTATAAAGAAGCTTGTATAAAAGACTCCATTGACCACTGCTTGCCTTCATTATTAACCAGATTATCATCCTGACTTGAATTTATATATGTTGTGAGATGTTGGTTTGTGGCAAAGTAATTTGATTTTTCACATAGCTAAAATGCAAATGAGGTAAATCGGGCAAATGACATCCTGACTCGGGCCATATTTTGGCACTTTTTTCACCCTATTGGAAAATACGTTTCAGGGTGCATCGGTCCCTCTGAGAGCAGCCTTTAGTGAAAAACAGACGGCACGAAGGAGACTGTCTCAGCCTTATGGCTTTCTGTGGCACGTCATTAGTCTGCCTAATTAGATAATAATGACTCTGCTTTCCATTATAGGCTGGTGTAGTACACGTGGCAGTCAGAGCTTTCGACCACCTTACCCATGCCAAGAAAAGTCAGTTCGGCTGACAAAGTAGTTCAGAGATAGCTTGCGCTTCCACATCACTCTCCTTTTATGTCTTTGTGATTACTCACAAAACTAGTCTTTTTTTTTTGCATTCTCAGCTGCTGTCAGGGTCAAGCTGAAACGCTACTCTGACAGAGGGGGCGGCACACAGCTCATTTGCAACTACTGCCTGTGTTGTACTATTCAGCAAGCATTCACAGCAAAACGATGTGAAAAATGGCTTGCAAAATTTCTAAAATGCCTCAAAACTTGCTCTAGAGCAAATTCTTTGATTTTAAAGGACATACACAGCATAAAGCACAGTCACGTCAAGAGAAATGAAAAGGAAGGTGAACAATGGTGAGCATCAACAGAAAGAGAATCGGGTGTATTTTCCACAAACCTTTATTCTCAGGTGCTCTTCTGAGGTTTTATGCTTTAATTCAAAAGGACAAGTTTTCAACATCTTTTGGAATAAGGATATCAGCGCACGTAGATGATTAGGTTCTCTTGTGCAAACATGAGTCTATTTTACCATTTACCAAACAAAAAAATTTGGCTACGCTTTTTGGGTTTATTAACCAGTATTCCCAGTTTCATCTCATTTTAAACTGTGAATGCACTCACTGTTAATAATGTATTAGAGACTGATTTTTTTTTTTTTTTTTAAAGAGTTGTTGAGAATACAGTTTTAAAAGTTTAATCTTAGATAACTAAAATCTGGGGCAACGTTTCTTTTAGATTTATCATGAAGACACAGAAATGTAAATGTGGGTTGAAAAGAATGTTATGGTGATTTTGAATCTCTGGGGCACTTCTTTTAAGCGGTTGAAAGCTCGAGAACATCAAACCAAAAATTGTTGTAGAATTTTCCATTAAGTTTCCAACAGAAACAGTGCTTACGTTATAGTCACATCCTCAGAAAAGTCAGGGAATGTGCAGATTAAAGCTTCACGGGCAAAAATTAATAATGTGTGTGATATTAATTGATTCACATTCTAGTTACAGGTCATCAGCCGAAGAAATCCTTCTTAAGTTCTACACACAACTTGTATCAATTATACAGAAAGAAATCTTGTTCCGTTCACACAGGTTCACTACGTTATCGTTAAAAACTACTTTATAGAAACTGTAGGTTCAACGATCTAGCTTCATCTCGAGCACACAGTGATGTCACTTTTCATACTCTGCTCTGAAAGTGAGCTGCTTGTCCACAGATGTACATAAAACGGTAAAGCTGTTTTTTGTTTCTTTAACTAAGTATTGTTAAGAATTTTCCTTGTCTCTAAGTTGCGTTTACTTCTCTAATTGCCAGCAAACATTTTTGTTCTACAGTTTTATCATCATGTTTTACAGTTGTATCACTTTTGATCCACTATCTAGAACTGTTTTTTCTTCCTAATTACAGTTTTTTTTGTTTCAATCTAAATCTTAATGAACAGGATTAATACATATATATGAAAAAGAGGTAGAAATTCAAAAGCTTTTTACTTTGGATAATGGACATGAATTGGATTTTGAAAATATTAATAGTGTTATTATGTCTTCTCTGCAATTCCAAAATCATGTCTGCAGATTAGCTCGGCATGTTCGGTAATCATGGGTGAAAATACCTCTGTCAGATTAATGTACATTGCCTTAACACATACCATATGTATTCATATTCTCTGTTGCAGACAAATTATATATTTCATTATCATCAATCAAAGAAGATGATAGTTACTGTATGAATATGTAAGCAGAGCTGATAGGTTTCCTTTTATCTTTGCTGAAACAAGCAGACAATCCATTCAGTGAGCGTCATATTTAAATCCAACTCATAATCATTATGATAGCAAAGTATATATACACCACTCAGATTACAGGTGGATCAAAGCAGTGTGAATATAACAGATGCTGTTCAATTACTGACATCCTGGAATGGAAGGACAGCTCACATGTCCACCAGCTAGGAGTGTTAAGTGTAATCACAATGACGCTATAAGATGAATTAAACTGTTTTTAAGATAAAATGTGACCAGTCACTGCTGGTGATTACTCACGCCGGAGAGAGAGCCACTGAATCTGGCTATAAATGAGTTTTCGTTTCAAAGTGGTGTACACGTGAGAAATGAACGAAAATCATACATGATTCTCAACATTTTTTACAAATAAATAACTGAAAAGTGGGGTGTGCGTAATTATTCAGCCCCCTTTGGTCTGAGTGCAGTCAGTTGCCCATAGACATTGCCTGATGAGTGCTAATGACTAAATAGAGTGCACCTGTGTGTAATCTAATGTCAGTACAAATACAGCTGCTCTGTGACGGCCTCAGAAGTTGTCTAAGAGAATATTGGGAGCAACAACACCATGAAGTCCAAAGAACACAGCAGACAGGTCAGGGAGAAAGTTATTGAGAAATTTAAAGCAGGCTTAGGCTACAAAAAGATTTCCCAAGCCTTGAACATCCCACGGAGCACTGTTCAAGCGATCATTCAGAAATGGAAGGAGTATGGCACAACTGTAAACCTACCAAGACAAGGCCGTCCACCTAAACTCAC
>VURO01008907.1:8627-34632 GCA_015108175.1 Pelvicachromis taeniatus
GGGGGGGTGTCATGTTGGTTTTTTGTATTTTTTTCATGTCACGTCTGATTGTCCTTACTGTTTGCACCTGTCTCCTCCACCTTTCCTCCCAATTAGTATATATGATGAGTATATAAATTTCCCCGCTCGCCCCCTGCGGGCAGTCTATCCTTCAAGCTCGGGTCCTCTACCAGAGGCCTGGGAGCTTGAGGGTCCTGCGCAGTATCTTAGCTGTTCCTAGGACTGCGCTCTTCTGGACAGAGATCTCCGATGTTGTTCCTGGGATCTGCTTGAACCACTCTCCTAGCTTGAGAGTCACCACACCGAGTGCTCCGATTACCACTGGGACCACTGTTACCTTCACCCTCCACATCTTCTCGAGCTCTTCTCTGAGCCCTTGGTATTTCTTCAGCTTCTCGTGTCCCTTCTTCCTGATGTTGCTGTCATTCAGAACCTCTACATCTATCACTACGGCCGTCTTCTTCTGTTTATCTACCACCACTATGTCCGGTTGGTTGGTTGGCCACCACCATTTTGTCCGTCTGTATCTGGAAGTTTCACAGGATCTTAGCTCGGTCGTTCTCCACCACCCTTGGAGCTGTCTCCCGTTTTGACGATCATATTCGGCACAGATGTTTCTGTATACTATGCCGGCCACTTGGTTGTAGCGTTCCATGTATGCCCTGCCTGCTAGCATCTTGCATCCTGCTGTTATGTGCTGGATTGTCTCAGGGGCATCTTCACACAGCCTGCACCTGGGGTCTAGCTTGGTGTGATAGACCCCTAGCCTCTATGGATCTTGTTCTTAAAGCTTGCTCCTGTGAAAAATGTAATATGTAATAATTGTATTACAAAAATGTAATAACTTCCTAGAAAAGTTTTTTTTTATTTATTATTTTTTCCCTGTATGAAAATAAATATTTTTTTTAAATAAATTGTTTATTTTAAATCATATAACTGACTTTTATTGCATTTAAGTTATATAAGAAATATATTCAACAGAGAGAGTAAGCTCTTTTACCTGCCATAATTTGTTCTTCTGGTTTCCTAATCTCTGCAGTTAAATCTAGTGTTTTGTGTCACTTTACTCTCTACGTCCTTTCCTTTGCTCATTGTTAGAACTTTGTAAGTTTTGTATCTAAACACACATTTGCTAAAGCTTATCAATTAGGGAACTCTTCTTTTATTGTAGCCTCTTTTATTAAAGCCCATGGACGAGTCACATCAACTGCTCTCTGTAAAATTTACACTTCACACAAAAACTGCAGTGAATATGTGTGGACCTCCTACCTGCTTTGAAGTGCTGCTGCCCACTGAATTGTAACATGCTAAACATAAATCTAAATGGCAGTGTGGAGAGGTTTCACTGCCCCAGTACTGTCTGCTGTTGCTTTGATCAGAAACCTCAGTGAGCGCTTTAGCAGTGCTGCCTAATCCTGGTAGGTTTCGTCTGTAAATACTGGCTATAAGAAGGCGAGCAAGAACATGTTTATCCATTTATTTAGTTGTGTAACCCTCAAATAGTGGATTATTCCTGTGAAAATTTGCATTTCCTATGTTATTGTAGTGTCTAAACTAAAGACATTTCACAATATACGCAGTCTTAATGCAGAGAAAAACGTATTAACAGTCAAATACTGATTGATGTAAAGAAGTCATACTATAACTTTAACTACACCAATCGTAGTTTATTCTAGACGAAAAGTAGCTTGTGAATTTTTGTGAGTAATTGTCATGAAGATTATTTGATCTATACAGGGGAGGAATTTTGTTTAGGACCTGTGCCTTGTAATGTGCCTATTTTAAGGTTATTGCTGGGTCATAAACTTGCCATAAACTAGTGACCTTGCCTCTTACCCTATTAGGATTACGTATGTATGCATGCATGGATGGATGGATTTTTACTATGGCACTAAAACTGAATGTTTACAGCAGTGGTCACCAACATGGTGCCCGCGGGCCTGTTCTAAAAATAGCTCACTATAACAACTTACCAGTAAACTGCATCTATTTTTTATTTTTTGTTGCTATTTTTTTTTTAAATCACAATTGCATTGGTGTCAATTTGTTAGAGATAATATATTAAAAAAAATGTTTATTAAATATTAGATCAGCGCTAGCTGGTCTCCATGGAAACGGCTGCCATAATCAGTGTCTTTACATAGATGAATATCATTAATTATTAATGATAACATATAATTAAAGTTAAATTGAGGAAATTTGTTATTTCAGAAGTGTGTGTGAAACTGGTAGCCCTTCACATTAATCAGTACCCAAGAAGTAGCTCTCACTTTCAAAAGGGCTGGTGACCCCTGGTTTACAGCATAGCATTTAAAGGCATTTATGTGGGGGTATATCTTCAAGATAGTCTGAATAATGCCTTACCACTGTAGTTGTGAAGTTATTCAAATAAAGCTTTGTGGTAGTTATTTTGAGCAGAACTTGATAAGGTGTTTTATTGGGGGGTTGGTCAAAGCCCCACAACAACTCGGTAGATGTCACAGCGGGGATCGCTGGTGTGTCTTTGGAATGGACCCAAAAGCAGACATGGGAGAAATAAACTGATGTTAAACAAAAATGCGAGCCTTTATTACGGCTGATACAAAAGAGAAAAACGAGGTAAGACGAAAAAGCGGAACTTAAACTTAAACTGGGAAAACTAAAACCAACTATGAAAACGATGACAAAAGACAAGAACATGAAACTGAACGGTAACGTGCAAAAACGTACTGTGAAATCATCCAAACATGAGTATGAGCATGAAAATGAACCCGAACAGTAGGAAGCGGACACTCTGTGACATAAGGACAAACAGATGACCCGACACTGAACAGAGGACAGAGGACTTAAATACACAGGAGGGTAGTGATGGCAGGAGAAACTACAGACCTGACGCTACAGGGAAAAGTAAATCTAAACACATTGAACATGGAAACACCAGTCTCTTCAAAATAAAACAGGAAACATGGAGAGGAGTAGACATGACAACAATAGGATGTGGAACAGAGACAAGAAACACATGACAGCCTGGGGAGATGAAGGCACAGGCATAACTAAAAGTAAAACAGGACAAGACAGACTTACACAGAAGACAGGAAAGACATGTAAACAGGAGACATGGACGAACCAAAAACTAGAATAAAACTCCACTAAACCCTAATTGAATAATAAACACACAAACTTAATATTATCACAAACCTAACATAAGAAAATCAACAATACAAAATAAACTCAAAATGCTGGGTCACAGACCCAGCCCCTGACAGTAGAAGCCCTTTAATTTACTGTCCTATTTTATGTTGCTAGTTTCAAAAACCATTTGTGGAAGATGATGGAAACAATCTTCATCCGTGTGTTTCTCTCTTCTTCATGTGTGTTAATCTGAGAAACCAAACCAGACCAAAAAAGCAAAATAAAAGACCAAATATTGTCATGACCCAGTAAGCAGACTCAGACAGAGATGTGCAGCGTTTAAGGTTTTTTTTTTTTTTTTATTCTAACAGTGTGCAAAAGTGAAATGAGTGGGCCTGGCGCTACTATGCTGGGATCGGGGGGGGACAAGATTAGCTATGGGGTTCCCAGAATGACCGCCTGAAGTGATGAATTTAATTATTTTAAATTGCATGTCAAATAGCACACCAACTGTAATTACAAAAAGGTAGCTATAGGAAAGTAAGGATGGGGTGGAGTTACGTAATTGAGGGATGCTGTAATTCTGTAATTGTATGCCACTGCAACAAATAGAGCAAACAGCATTTCCACCTTTTTTAGCAATTTGTGGCTTAAAAAGAAATTGCAAAGGGGTTGAGTTGGCAGAGTTGATGTTATGCAAGCATCACTTTGGCAGAGTACAAAGAAAAACTGTTGATTTAGCTCCAAACCAACCTAAGGTCCATGGAAGCAAAAGGAACACCTAGCAGCACAGCGCTGATGTAGAAAATAAATATTAATGACATGCCAAAGAGGAAACTATGAACATAATAGATAGGAATAGTGCCAGTCTGAGATTTAAAAAATAAAATCCTATACCCTCACAAAAACCAATATGAGAATATTAAACTGGAGTGGGTCATTTTTATTCTGACTTCCAAAAAATACAGTTCAGAAAGGTACGCAGTCAAAACTGGTGGTTGTATCACAAGTATGGTTATCCCATACAGCAGCATGCTCAAGGCCTTTTATATTTCATGTAAGCTTTTTTATCTCATAACAGCAATGGTGGAAAAAACGTTTGCCTTCTGTGAATTTGAAATACTTGATTTGACTCAGATTACACGTTTGGTTTTGAAGGTCAAGAGACGACTCATAATCTTCTTGCTTGTCTGTCCTATATTAATTTACAGGCGATAATAATGGATGGCCCCATCTTTTTGACAAGTATTTTGGAATGCCGAGTCATAACGCCAGGACCAAATCCAATGTATGCCGTGAGTATCTTCATTTTAAATGTTTGAACTTTGTGGAAAAACAATTAGTTAATTTAAGGACAATGTTGTATAAATTTGTACATTTTACAAGTAAATAACTGGTTTAGATGCCAGTATTTACAATCCTAGATGATTCCTTCATTTTATTTCAATAATATTAAAATATTTTTAGGGTAAAGCTAAATTTGTGCTTGATATGTGGAGTTATTAATATTTCAGATGTGCTTTCATGACAGTATTTACCTTCTGCTTCCACTTGAAATTAAAACGGGAGACATTTCCTCTACCGCATCGCAGGAATGTCCTAGACGCGTGTCTTCCGTGTGTCACTGAAATGTTTACAGTATGTTTTGTTACTGTGATAAAATAGTAAAAGAGATGGAGTTCAAAGTAAACCCGTTTAATGTCGCATTACCTCGGAAGATAAAGATGTAAATAAAGATTTGTAAAAATCAGAGGAACTTTTTTTTTATGTGTGAGTGTGGTGGTGGGGGGGGTATAAGTGAGATGAAAGAACAATAACAAATGCCTTTTGAAGTTTAATACCGCAGGACAGAAACACAGAGTGCTTTGCATTTTTTTCTTCTTTCTTTTGTTTGTCTTGTGAAACATATACAGTGATGTTTTTGGTTGTTGATGTAAAAGAACACGAGGTGAGAAAATGGGACTTTTCCATTCTGCATGTTGTGAGAACGATTTCTTCAGCAAAGTGGGTACAAATATGGGCACTCTAGGCAAAGTATTGTTTTTCTCGATAAATGCTGATCTTATAAGGGATATAAAACAAAAAGTTGGGACATTGATATAAACAATAACATTTGCTCAATGGTAAAGTAAGTAAATACAAGATGAAGACAGACTGTTTTATTGCTTGCTTGTTTGTTTGTTTTGGGGGGGTTTGTGGGATTGACAGATTTATGTGGTCAATTAAGTGTGTATACCAGATTTATTTGAATGTTGGTTTGACGTATGCTTTTTTTATGCTATTTTGTTGACGTCCTTTCATGTTATTCCATTCCATACATGTAAAAAAAAAAAAGGAATTTTATGCATCATGACAGCTGTAATTTTAGTCTATTGTTGGTTTTGTCAAAATTGTTCTGCTTAACGGTCAATCATGCATGCATGACCAATCTGTTTATGTCATTATTCTTTTAACTTGCCATCCGCACTATAAGTAACAAAGACCTAAGCATGACAGTCTTAAGAAGATGAAATCAAATTGTCAAGCTTCGATTTTAGTCATCCAGTTTAGATTTTTCTTTTCCCACTAATATTCCCACTCTTTCAGCTCATGCTTATGAATCTGCCAGTTGTTTGAAAGCTATGCATTATCCACACTGTGCTCACTGACAAGCACTGTATTTTCTATTCTACATAGAAAATAAAGACTAGATGCATAACCCTGTATCCCCAAAAACAAAGCCCAGCAGGCTAAGTTTCTGTTGAAAATGAGAATCAGTAGGATGATAGCTAACATGACAGCTAATTAGAGATGCACTACTGCACTGACCGGTGACCGCCAGTCAGCGTCCCAGATGACTCCCATGTGGGCATGTGTTACGCAGGCACAGCAGTGCAGGCAAATAGTCACATGTATATTTTTTGTCATAACAAATTGATGTCATGGGTACAATACAGTCATCCTGATTTCCCTTGCCCTTTTCTCCCAAATACTGCTGAGGTTGGTCGTACCTCCCGAACCTAGCTAGCTATAGCAACTACAATATTTACAAAATTAATGAATCAAACAGAAATTGACAGGAAGGAAAATAGAAAAATAATAAACAGGGACGCACAACTTTTATGAAAATTGGCATTTTTTTTCTTTATTGTGAAGTTGAATTACGCTTCAACTTTACAAGGATTCTCGGCAGGTAAAAACTCAGTTCTCTTTAACTACACCTGCTGTTTATGCTGCTGCACATTTGGCTTATAGTTGTAACTCAGTGTGGGATGATATATTATGTCACACCAGCACTTCAAGAACATATTTCCAAACTTGCGGTTGAAACACCATCAAAGCACGCCATAAAAGCTCCCCACTCTAAGGCTGGCCATCACTGAAAATGGTGAGCGCTTCCCTTCAGCTTTTATACTGCAGATTGGCTAAACGCTGAGATGAACGAGCTTTGTCCTGGTTCCTCGGCAGAAATGGGAGGGAAAACAGGACACACCCACATAGTGTTTTATTGCTTTTCAATGTAATTTTAAATATGAGACCCAAGTCGATGTCAGTGCGAGTTTTTATTGGCGATGTGACTGCTGCTAGAAGTAGCAGGGTGAAGCAGGGCTATGGTCTGGTCGGATTCAACCAACTGCTGCAAAACTGTTCGGACCGAGCTTCACAATGCAAATGGATAATAGATCCAAAGCATATTGCAAAAGCAGCTCAAGAGATTCTCAAGACCCAAAAAAAGGATAATGTTCAGTGGCCAAATCAATCACTTTCTCTCAACCCAACACAGCAGGCGTTTCAGTTATTAAATACAAAACCGAAAGACCCACAGACAGCAGCAACTGAAGGCAGCTGCAATAAAGACCTGGCAGAGCACCTCAAGTGAGCAATCACAGCATTTCAATTCTATTCACTCTTAATATAACAATCATAATGTAATCTTAATAATGTAAAGTAAAAACCCTAATACAGAGAAAACCCTAACAATCAGACAATGACCTCTGGCAGAACCTGGAACAGGGAGGGAGACAGGACAAAAGACATGCTGTGGAAGAGAACCAGAGATTAATAATAACTCATAATGAAATGCAGACAGCTGTATAAACACATGGTGAGTGAAAAATGGTGAGAGAAGGGGAAATGCTCAGTGCGTCATGGGAAGCCCCCAGCTGCCTGTCTATTGCAGCATAATTAAGAGTAGATTCAGGCCCTTACTGTAAGCTTTGTCAAAAAGGAAAGTCTTAATCCTATTCTTAAAGGTATAGCAGGTGTCTGTCTCTTAAATCCAAGCTGGAAGTTGGTTCCACAGAAGAAGGATCTGAAAGCAGAAGCCTCTGCCTCCCATACTACTTTTAAACATCCTAGGAACCACAAGTAAGCCCTGCTGTCTGAGAGTGAATTTCTCTATTGGGGTTATGGGGTACTGTGAGGTCTTTGAGATAACATGGGCCCTGATTGTTCAAGACCTCGTATGTGAGGAGAAGGACTTTAAATTCAGGTCAGAATATAACAGGGCGCCAATGAAGAGTAGACAATATGGAAGAAATCTTTCTAGTCTCTGTCGCTACTCTCGCTGCATTTTAGATCAACTGAAAGCTTTTCAGGGAGGTTTTAGAACAACCTGGTAATAATGAAATACGATAATCCAGTCTAGAAGTAATAAATGCATGAACAGGTTTTTCAGCATCCCTCTGAGACAGGATGTTTCTAATTGTAGAGATATTGAACAAATGGAATAACTCTGTCCTACATATGTGTTTAATATGCAAACAGAAGTACATATCCTACATACACCTATCCTACAGTACATAGTCACAAATGACTCAAAATTTCCAAGTACAATAACTTCAGTTATATCTGAATTTAAAAGCAGGAAATTAGAGGCCATCCAGGTCTTAATGTCTTTAAGACTTCCTGCAGTTTAATTAATTAGTGTCATCTGGTTTCATGGAAAGATAAAAGCATAGCAGAAATATATCTGCATAGTAAGAAAAATGTATGCTATGCTTGCTTATGATACTGCCTAAGGGAAGCATGTATAAAGTACACAGAACTGGTCCTAGCACGGAACCCTGTGGAACTCCATAATTAACCTTAGTGTTTGAACAAGAATCCCCATCAACATGAACAAATTGGAGTCTATTAGATATAGATATGATTTAAACCTACAACATGCTCTAATTTCTGTGATAAAATATTATGGTCAACAGTATGAAACGCCGCACTGAGGTCTAGTAGAACGAGCACAGAGATGAGTCCACTCTCAGCAGTCATTAGAAGATCATTTGTGACCTTCACTAATGCAGTTTCTCTACTGATGAGCCCTGCTGTTTTACAACTACTCTTTCAAGAAGAAGAAAGTTAGAGAATTGCCTATAATTTGCATGTGGTGACGTCTGTGGCTTCTACACTTTAAGCAGTCACTGACACTAAATGATTTTCATCCAAGTATTAAAACCTATCCTTATGTTTAAAATATTTCTATGTTCGTTTGTGTATTTAATTTTGAGCCTCTGAAAATAGAGGACTATTCATAAAAGGCTATTAACAGTGCAGGTTTTAGTTTATTTTTGTAAAACCCATTTAATTAAAGCTGACAGTTATTTATTTCTTACTTAAAATCCACTGCCGCAAAACTACAAAAAATACTGTTTCCCTGTCCACTTGATCCGGGGAGCACTGTTTCAGGATTGTGAGCAGTGTGACCCAAGGGCTTGTGAATATCATCACATAAATCTGATGTTTCAATCCAGAACATTGCTTCAGGTGTTAGTAATGTGCCTAGTAATGAGCTTAACCATCATCGACTGGGTTTCTTCCTGACCAGAAATTGTATTTCACATCCCAATACACAGTTAGAAAATTTAAGCCACAATCTATTGTTGAACCATCACGTAGTTACATTAAAATAATGATAGTGCGGTTCACGTTATTATAATTTCTTCTTGAATAATTCTTGAGAGCCATTGGCAAGGTATCATTTGTATGTAGGGATAATTAGACTAATTGTTTTCATAGACATTGCCACAATTACTCCAATTATAAAGCAGAAGTAAACAAATTACTCTTGTTGGGTTTTCTTCCAAATGAGGTGTTTATGCATGTACTGATAAAAATCAAAATATCACAGAAATGTGAGGAAACGGTTGTACGGACTGAGTCATGACCTACATAAAGACTAACAGTAAATATCACTTAAATGCTTCACTTCTACTGAAGTGACGAAAACCAGAACGAAGCGACTGTTATACATGAAACAAATATAAAAGCCCCTGGTATCATATTTTCCACATTTTTAACAGTTAGAGGCTTGAGTCACTCTGTCAATTTGCATCACTTTGAATTTGCTCACTCCCTTTGACTTGGTGATTTAAGGAGAAGACAAATATACACATACAGTGGCTACTGTGACCTCATCTACTGGTTTATGGATGGATAAACCAGTGGATTATGTTATATTATTTCATAGATAACATGATATAATTATTCCATATTGCACAAACTCCGTAAAGAAGGTCAATGGTTCAAATTAATTAAGGTGACTCTTAGCTGACTACTAGGTGCCTGCATCTACATGCACGTGTTACTCAAAGAAGCTAAACCTGTAATCATGCATACAAATACATCAGCCCATCTGTGGTTATCTCAAAGGGGACAGTTAGCTGTCTAGACCAAAACAATTTGTAACAGGATGTAAACATGTTTTTTTCTGCCGTGGATCTGAACATTTTATTGGTTGGGTCTCAAATGGCCACTTGAGGAACTGCAACTTAGGCCACTTCCACTTTGACTTAATTCTTCAGCTCTTAAAGCTGCGACTTCTACAGATTGCATTTCAAAATTTTCTCTCATCATCTCTCTCGTTGAAAATGTTTTCTCTCGCAGGCAAGCTTTTCATGAACTTCCTTTTTATGGCTCATTTTGACACGTCCTCAAATATAATTTAAATTCATTGGAGCCGCTAAAGTCTGGTTAGACAATTTTATCTGCTTCATTTAATCACATCTTTCATATTCAAATTGGAATTTAATCAAAGATAATCAAAGCTGGCTTATCCTGGGAATATTTAGTAAGTCATTTATTAATAATTGCCCACCTGTTCATCCCAAAAGTCACTTGTAATAAATTCTGCTTTTATTTTTTTCCTCTCCAGGCTTAAATCTCATGGCTTACATAGTCCTCCAGCAGGATTATCTTGTTGTCCTCCAAAACAGCTCCACTCTTGACACTGTTGACCATTTATTAATCCTTCCCCTTTCTCCTCCATTGCTCTAGTGCTTGGTGAGGTTCCTGAGCTCTGCCTGTGCCGAGACCTGGAGCTCGACTGTGACGGGGCTCATCTTCAAGATATCCCAGTGGTAGCAATGAATGTCACTATGATGTGAGTAGAAAATAACCCCTGTTTTTCTTCAATACTTTCAAACTCAAGCAATGTCCAGAAAGGCAGTCATCAACAGCGATTACTGTCACAACTTGCGAGAATTTTTGTAGCAGACATTTGCCACTTCAAATGTCACCTGCCACTGTGAATACCTGTCATTGCCACAACTTGAAAAGTAAAAAGTGAAAATTATTGCCTGAGACATGGCACTCAAAGAACTGAATTCTGTTGGACAATTCTCCGAGAGCAAAGACGGTGGTAGAAGTCATCATTTTCAGGGTAAAAAAAAAAAGTTTTTCACTTTTTTTTTTTTCTGTCTATGAAAGTTATGTTCAGTAATATACTGCTTTAAACAAAGTGCCTGGATATATTACAACAAGACCACTCAGTGTTGAGACTTACTTTTAAAAGCTAGCCTGTGTTCCCATAGCCATTTGAACTATTTCCTTTTTGATCAGGACAATGGACAACGTCCAGAATCGGATGTCGGGAGAATAATTTAAGCTTATGATACACACTCACGCTGTCTCCTTCAACTGTGCTACCATAAGGCGATGTTACAAACTTATCCTTGAAAATGTGACATAAAGACAACAACATGTATGTGGAATAAATAAGAGAAGCTCATTAACCACATGTCCTCACAGACTGACTGGACGGGTCGCAAGCACACTCATTTTTAGAATTCCCCATTGCATAATGTGGACGGGCACATTTTGACAGTCGTGTCATCAGATCTCAGACCAGCAGAACATCTTTGGGAAGCGCAGTAAATACATTTTTAGCGGCCGCTAAATGATGATGCTGTCAAAATCTCTCAAAACTAAAACCTCAGAAGAATATTTTCAGCAATTTCTTGAATCTACGCCACAAAGAATTAAGGCGGTTCTGAAGGCAAAGCAATGCCCAACCTGTTATTATTCAAGTAATTTGTGATTTTTTTTTTTTTTTTTATTTTGTTTTCATTTCTTTTAATGGATTGTCAGTTCAAATAAATAACACTGACTTTTTGTTCTAATGAATCATCACCTCGCTTACTTTTTATGAGCCCATTATAATTATCATGCCCGCTAAAGGGCTATGAAACAATCTAACTAGGAGTCATAATTAACTGCTTGCACAAACAACCTCTGGGAGAAGACAGTCTCTACTGTCAGCTATCCAAGAAAAAAAACAAAGTTAAAGTAAACAAAGTTAGAGAATGGTGCACCGAAGGAGATTGTGTTAATAATAAGATGATTTCCCAAATGTGAATAAACCGACTACTTCTGCTTGACAGAATAGTGCGTGAGAAGATGAGCTTTTAATCATCCTTTAATCCTTTAAAAGGCTTGGAATCAGCGGCTGAATCAGTTGACCAGTTCAGGGTCTCTTGACCCTGAACTGGTCTCTTGGCAGAATTTAAAAGACCACTAAGCTGTAGCTTGTCATGTTTACAGATTAATGTTTCTGGTAACTGGCTTAGTCAGAAAAAGTCAGTTGGACATTATAGGGAGTTTTTGTCTTTTTATATGCATTTTATTTATGTGGAAAATCCAGATATTAACATATTAAATATGTATATCAAAAATCTTCTTTGAGTAAACTGAAATACCTGCTGTGTGAAAAAAAGGTTTTTAGAATCAGCGTAGTGATCTGTGTTTATTTTTGAATCGTTCTTAAGGTTCACAGCCACGAAATTCCATTAATCATAGTCAGAAAAACAAGCTGTCCGAGTGTCCAAAGGTGAGCGTTGCTATTGGTGTCAAGCAATAAACATGTAAATGTCCCTGTCTCTCAGGTCCCTACAAAGGAATGGGCTCAAGAAACTTAAAGCGAACACATTCTTTAAGTACCAGAGCCTGCAGAAACTGTGAGTCTTCCATTAGTTGTGGATTACATGCTATTTACATTCTTGTATTGCATCTGTTGTCTTATTGTCTTTCCAAAATATTCTCCACACATAATGGATCAGGTACTATAACCATACACTGTTCATTGAGTAAAGCATCTTCACTCTACCTTCAGTGGCGAATGCAACAAATAAGCGTCACATCTATAAAGCTGGTATGTGTAAGCTAAGAGGACCGCTGGGAACGCCGACAGACGTTTTTGTTCTGCTTTGCATACAAATTCATTCATTGTCAACTTGTGTTGTTTATCAGCCTCACACAGTGACACTGAATACGGCAGCATGAGAATAGGTCTTATCCCTCGCCAGAAACCATTTGGTTGGTAGGTTTTGCTGGACTGAAAACTTCTCTGAGATGTGTTTGGGCAAACATTAGAATGAATTGCAGGATGTGAAAACACAAGACAAAACACAACTGTCAGCAGGGGCTTGTCAAGCTCGTAGTGCGCAATATAAAGGAGTATTCCAGGAACAGATTATCGTTATTTGATACGAACGATTTCATTTGTGCAAAACTTGTACTCAAGCAAAGGCATTCAGGCTTTATGGCTTAGTGTGTCTGTTTTTTTTCTTATAGCTATCAAGTAAAATAAAATAAAATATTTTGTGTTTTTTTCTATGTATAGATATCTCCAGCACAACAAGATTCAAGATGTGAGTCCTGATGCATTTACAGGGCTGTATAACCTGACAAGACTGTAAGTTTGTTACATTTTTGCTTTACATGTATTTTAATAATACACACTCTGAGTATATGCTTCTTATCTGTTCGTAAGCATTAGTACACTTGCAGTAGTTACTTTTGGCAACCTAGCACATGCTGCTTCTTGACATTTAACAAGGTATGCTTGTATATGAATGTTCATTGTAAGTGGATAGATTATATAAATGGACCAATGATGAATTGCTTTTGAAAGATCAACACCACTTACAAATTGTTATCAGAGAGCTTCCTGCGCAGGTAACCTTCCATTGTCCTTCTGTATGTAGATATCTGAGCAACAACAGGATATCGGTTTTGATGCCGGGGGTGTTCAGGGATCTGCACAAACTGGAGTGGTTGTATGTATTCAGCATTTATAGCATACCGTATATCTTCTAATAGTGGCCTGTCTCTTATTGACGCCCGTTTCTAATAAACTCCGGGTTTGAAAACATGTCATGACAAATAGTAACCGGGCTGCCTTCAACCCGGAAGTCCCTCCGCGCTGTCGTTGGTCCTCCCACGTCTCATCACTTGGCCAGCTGTTTCCAATCAGTAGTCATCTACGACCAGCAGCATTTAGGCTACCGTCAACGTGAGTTTATTACACTGAACAGGTAGAGTCTGTGAGCATAGCATATGATGAACTGTCAGCTAGCGAACCTGCTAACTGTGATTTTCTGGTCTTTTACATCCTCTCCATGAGAGTCCGGGGAGAGAAGTTTTGGGGAGCACCACTCGTGCACTGGGCTACCACAGACAAGGAGACACTCGGGAGCAAAGGAGGAGCACATTTGGGAATTGTATTATTTGTGAACTGTTGGAATACGTTTTGGAGCGCTGTAAATAAACGTACCGTCTTTTCACCTCAGTCTAAAAACCGGGCCTGGGTCCTCTTTCCCTCTCACTTCCACAACAATTCCGTCTGAGAAGGGAATAAGAGCCGGTCTCCAACAACCCCCGGTCTCTTTTAAACGCCGGGCCGGCCGAATAATTTTTTGAATAAATGCAGGTGCTACTATTGGAAGATATACGGTATATCATCTTGTAGTTTCTTCTTCTTGCGCTGTGGTTTTTTTTTTTTTATTACTTTCAGGTATGCAAGTCAGTGAATGCAGTTTCATCTGAATCTATATTGTGCAAAACTTCATTCTGTTTTTGTTGTATTTGTTTTTACTCTAGGATTCTTGAAAATAACAACATCTATCAAATATCCTCCACGACCTTTTCAGGACTGAACTCCCTTGTTCTATTGTGAGTCATTATTTCTACTCTTTTCTGCTGCAAAGGTTTTTTGGGGGGTTAATTTATTTATTTTTTTAACTTCTTGTGACGTCCTTTCAAATCATCAGAAGTGGTGCTATTGACAGTACTTGGCAGCTACGAGCAAATGAGCGTTCTTTCTTTGAACTTTAAGAGAAAGGCCTTTCACCTTGTTTCATTTTGTCTTGCTGATTGACAGGGTTTTGTTGAACAACTCTTTGACAAAGCTGGATGACATCTGTCGAGAAATGCCCAGACTAAATTGGTTGTAAGTAGAATGTCAAAAAAAAATCTAAACTTTTCCTGACACGCAAGTGCCACCTTGTTGATTGATCTGTTCTTTGCGGGCAGTTTGGGTGCATTTGTCTGTGTTCATTTCATAATATGTTGTTGCAGGGACCTGGAAGGAAATCTCATTGAAGTGATTGGAAATGCCTCATTCAGCTCATGCACCATGCTGACAGTTCTGTAAGTATAAATTTACATAATTTATTACATGGCTGAGGTGCAGTCTTTGCATTTACATTTTTTCTCTTTTGCTGCGATTCCTGTAAGAGGCTTGCAAATCAGCCTTAGTTTCATACAAATTGATGAACTGTACTATCCTGTGTGTGGGATCAATTCTGGCAGTTCATTAAATGGGATTAAGGTAGGAAAAATAGTAATATAATTCTTTCTGTGTCTGTTGCCTGTCTCCAGGGTTCTGCAGCGAAATAGGATCAGCTATGTACATGAACAGGCTTTCTCAGTCCTGCAAAAGCTTGGAGAATTGTAAGTAAAAATAATTTGAACAAACAAACTTAAAAAAACAAAAAAAAAAAAAAACAGTCAGGATTGTGCCAAAAAGAAGCTGAATTGAGGCCATTTAAGATGTGGATTTTGAAGATTCATTGTGATTAATGACTTAAGATGTTCCAAAAGAACAGAAGGAAACAATAGCATTTAAAAACACTATAAATGCTCTGTTCTTAAAAAAAAAAAAGGGGGGGGGGCAGAAATAACCAGATTTATGCTTTAATCACTTCCAAAGATTATCTTAGACGTCATTAAAACAGTCTGTAACACTTGCTCACAATGCTCAGTTCAATAACTGTCATCATTCAAAGACATGTCTAATAAAGTAACATTTAGCCTGAAGGATTTGTGGAAAACCCGTGTAGAGAGGCAGGGTACACCCAGGACAGGTCACAAGTCTCACAGAGACAAACAGCCTCTCAAGTTGATATTCACACCTATAGCCAGTTTACAATCATCAGTTAATTACAATCAGCGGATCTTGCTGCTCCATCTTCTTCACTAACATCTGTATAGGCCACTTCAGGTCTCATTTGTATTCTGACGCATTATGGAATTCGAGCAGGTGTCACATGAGTAGGACTGTTTGTGATTTAGAAGGAAATTTGATTGAGATCAGTGGTTATAATTTAACATTTTGGAGTCATGTTGATGATACATTTCCTTCACATTTATATTGTGTGTATGTGCGTGCGTGCGTGCGCTTTAATTCTATCAAGCAACAGTCATTGGCATTAAATGTGGGACTTTTACTTTTTGACAATGGCAATTTGATCTATATAGCACATTTCATTATATGTAAAGTCCATGTGCTTAACTCCGAAGACATAAACCCAGTGTTGGTTTTATATGACTTAATGCAGTGAAAACAGCTAAATAAAGCCCCCACACAAATAACAATATCATGCAAAAATCAAAATCACTGACTTTTAGTGACCAGACGTTTAAACGATTACATAAATCTGGCATTGTTACAGTAGCAGTGTCGATAAAAAGGGTTAATCCGTGCCTGGGAAACCTGCTGTGTTTGGGTAACAACAGTTAGTATTTAATTCTCTTCAAAGACTGTGAGTGCAAACTGTCCTTGAAATTAAGTTGGGGGGGGGGTTTGGAGCACAAGATCTTTGGAACGCATACCCAGAAATTCAGAAATTTAATGAAGTGTTGCAGTTCATTTGTTTTTCTTGCAAATGTCTATATGGAGTAACTTTAAAGGATGAGGCAGGGGATTTTCTATTTTTCTCAAAATCAGTATGGAGCAAAGAGAAGAATCAGGGGAATGATGGGAAGAAACTTATTAAAGAGACGTGGGAGAAGAAGTAAACAGAACAGAGCGTCGTGCCATCATGTCTGTGGCGCGATCACAAACAAACAAGCAAAAGATTCTGTTATAGCTTCACCTTGCAAAAATCTAGTTGTTCATCATTTAGTTTCACCATTTACATAAGAAACCACTTGGACAAAAGACATTTCCATTTGATGAGGAAGAGGGATAATAAGTTGAATGTATAATGCATTAGAGCCATACAACCACAACATTCACAGTGCTGCAGTCGGTAACACTGACACCAGAGGTGTACCTTCATAATAGGGTGACTGTGAATGTATTATATTAATGCAGTTAATCCATGTCTGGCAAACCTGCTGTGTATGGTCACTAATGAAAAAGTCACTAATGAAAAATGCGGCTGCAACAAAAACTACATCCTATCATAAGCATAGTGTCAGTGTTTTTCAGTTTGCCTGTCATTCCATCCACCCCCTCTCCACTAACAGAGTTACTGAGGGTGGATCTTCCTTTGAAGATCTGCATGCGCCCATCAAATGCCCAGTGTTGTACATCAATATTTATTCATTGTTCTTTATTTTTGGAGAACTGATGTGGATTTGTCTCTGCACACAGGGATCTATCCAGAAACAGACTGGTGGCAATCCCTCCGAATCTCTTTGTCTTACTTGAGGATTTGCTCCAGCTGTGAGTTGTCTTTACACAAATACCCACAGACATACAGTTCTGTGTGCAGATACCTTTTCCTTTGGCTATTTATATCTTTGTCATCATCGAGAATGACAACAGAGTGACTGTGTGTCATTTTGCAAAAACTAGACATAGTTTCATGTTTGCACAAGTATCTTTTGAATGAAAAGTGTGTATAAAGACTTTGACTAAGAGATAGTAAATTTTGCTGTTTTGTTTTTACTACTTTATAATTTTTACAACTTACATAATGATGGAAAATTGCAAATTTCAAAAGTAATATATCATTGATACAATGATGTATTGTATCAGTTTTGAATTAATGTTCTGTGAAGGGGTAATTTATGTACTGGTTTGTTTAATATACAATGTCAAGTCATCATTTATTTTGGAAGTACGTGCTATGTACGTATTCATTATATGCAGAGTTATTAGAAGCTGAAGCTATCAAACACGTGAAAGTAGAAGTATTTACCGTCTTTTAATTGAAAAATGATAAAATAGCAATAATTACATTGCTCGAGAAATGCAAAAGACAAGTGCGTCATAATAAATTATAAATAGCAAGGATAATATCATTGTGATATTGTATTTAACATTGGTATACAGAGATAATTATAGATTAAATACAGAAGTTACTACATGGCATTGAACTGTGTTATAGCATCATCCCAGGGATTATCAATTTTAAGCAGGAGGCAGTCATTACACTGATTTCCTATCTGCTAATAAATATGCTGGTGGGTGGATAACAAGAAATGAAAATGAACAGAGGTAGGACACGCCTTTAAGACGTGAAGCAGGAGTTAATGTGACAGTATGAGAGGAAGATAAATATGTGGGAGTTAAAAGAGGCAGCTGACGTGCATAAAATGCTTCTAGAGATACTTAAATGTCACTAGTGTTCTATTTGTTTTCATGCAACTGTATCACTGAAGATTGCTGTACTTTGTTTCTGTCCTCCCGTGCATAATGTACAGTACACTGTAATTTCATTAATCATTAATGGGACGAATAGCCCTGTGTGCTGTTTGTTGTTGTTTATTTTCCCCTTTTTTCTCCAGAAATATATCATACAATCCCATCATGGAGCTGCAAGTTGACCACTTTGATAAGTTACATAAGTTAAAATCATTGTAAGTATGTGTTGGTGCATCCCTGATAACCTTAAAATAAAAAAATAAAAAAAAATCAATGTTTAGCATAAATAAAACTATTTTTTTCTGAGCTAAAGAAATATCAAGTAACCACACAAACTCAGTTTACAATCACCATTTTATGTAATTATACTGTGTTTTTTAGTGATGTGTTCATCTTAGTTTTGTTTGTTTTTTTTATTCTAATTCATTGTTTTTTCACTATATCATATGTATGTTATTATCATATTGCTCTTGTCTTTCATGTTGGTGCCTGTCCAATTACTTTGGTCAGCTCCAGTTTTTGATTTGATTAGTCTGACTAGTTTGAAGAAGGTTATCATTTTTTAATGTTTTTCCATTTTTGAGAACCTCACTATATTCTGCATATTGCTATTTGAGACATTCAGGCAAGTGATTGTGATACTTTTTCTTCAGAGACATAAGCTTGAATCGACAAAAGTCAAATTCTAAATAAACAGAAGAACTAAAAATGTCTCTTTCTAGTAAAAATGTCTCTCATTTAGGCCTTGAAAGGCCATTTACCAAAAAGAAGATTTGGTGAAAACATGCTTTCACTTTTTTGATTCTCATGAAATTGTGTACAAAACAAATTAGTATACTGTATTGTGTGTGGCATTAAACTAAGACAAAATCATCTTTATTGTTGTTAGGAGCATAGAAGGAATAGAAATTGGAAACATTCAGCGAAGGATGTTTGAACCTCTCAAATACTTGACTCATATGTAAGTAATCCATTATGATGCTCCATGTTTAAATAGTAAATCCTTATTGTTCAGTGCGGACTGTCATAGAGACAATGTGTTACTCACACATAGTAATATTATCCTAATAATGAGCTTTGAGCTAGCCTTATTGAGACTGTCAGACTCCTCTTCCAACCAGGAGACGATTAAGTCAAGCTTAGTGTAATCCTTCTTTTCTGTTGCTAAAACAACTCGAGATACATCCTTGCAAGACCTGAAGGGATGCAAGAAGACAGTAGATGATAAGATCAATGTCTCTTCGCCCTTGGATACAGTCACAGTGATTCTTTAAAGTTCCCTTTGTAATAGTGCTTCAACCCTCAGATCACCATAATATTCCTTCTTGTTTTAGTCCTGTCTTTTGTTTCTGCACCTGCCAGTATGTATGAAAAGTGTATTTTCCTGTTGCCTTGATTGACCTAGAGCCTTTTAGGCTCAAATAAACAATCTCCTTTTGTCTGTTGTTTAACCTCAAACTTTCTTTTTTACTGCATGATCGCAGCTACTTCAAGAAATTCCAGTACTGCGGCTATGCTCCTCACGTGCGTAGTTGTAAGCCCAACACTGATGGAATCTCATCCTTTGAGGACCTACTGGCCAATATTGTGCTGAGGGTCTTCGTCTGGGTTGTGTCTGCTACCACCTGCTTTGGCAATATCTTCGTCATCTGCATGCGGTCGTACATTCGCTCAGAGAACAAACTCCATGCCATGTGCATCATCTCCCTCTGCTGTAAGTCACGTTACTACATTTAAAGTGAAAAACTCATAACTTTTAGAAGATAACTTTTACTGATTGCAAAGATTTTATTGTTTGCTGTTGCAGTTTCTAGATTACAACGGACTTATTCTTCCCACACTGTGTCCTTCTGATAGCCTTGAATCTCAAAGACAGCAGAAAGCATGAAATTAGTTTCCACCGTGCCTATTACCATGTTTCAATAATAAAGGTTTCATATTAAACACGTTGGCAATCCTCATGAATACTACTAAATGCAAAAAGCTGGCAGTTGATTAGATAAGATATTCTCATCATTCAAAGAAATAAAAAGTCTTTAAGATAAGACATGATTAATACGATATGTAAAAATAGTAAATATATATTCAAACGTAGCTTTTGTCGTAAAACTGCTTTCATATATGTTGCTGTCACTTTGTTGGGTTCAGCTATTCAGCTGCTTGTTAATACAAATCAGCCAATCACATCGCAACAACTCAATGCATTTAGGCATGCAGACATGCTCACTCAAATAGCCACGCACTATAACAAAGGTATGTAGACGTGCATTTCTAAATGCACAACAAATAACACCTTGACGCAGATGGGCTGCAGTAATATCCACACTATTTGCCACTTCTATAAGCTGAGGAACTTGAAGCTACATTTCACAGGGAACTTACCATTATTAAGTAATAGAAAGAAATCTGGTAAAGCTTACCTGATCTGACGATTCTCAGTTTCTGCTGTGACATTTGGATGGCAGGGTCACAGTGTTAAAAATATGAAATCGTTGTCTGGCACCACCACAAGTCAAACTGGTGGTGTAATGGTGTGAACGATATTACGAATTTGAATGCCGCACCCTACCTGAGTTTTGTTGCTGATCATGCCGACCCCTTTATGACCACAGTTTACCATTTTCTTATGGCTACTCACAGAAGGATAACAGTCCATGACACACTATGTCACAAATCTCAAACTGGTTTCTTGAACATGACAGTAAGTGGACTTGTTCTCAAATGACCTCTACAGTTACCCCATCTCAGTCTCTTAGAACACTTTGATTGTGTTGGAACGGGAAAATCACATCATGTATGTGCAGCCAATAAATCAGCAGCAAATCTGGTATGATGCCATCATGTCGTAATGGCCTAAACTCTGAAGAATGTTTCCAGCACATGCTCAAAATCAGAATCAGAACGGCTTTATTTATCCCCAACGGCCAATTAGAATGCTGAGTCTGTGCCACAACAAGTTAAAGCAGCTCTGAAGGCTAAAGGGGATCCAACTTGGTACTAGCAAGGTGTAATGTCTACTGTTTAGATTAGATATAAAACTTTTGTTTTGATAAAGCATGTAGTTAGGGCTGGATCAGGTGACATTTAATGAATCAGGTAATATTTAGTCATTAGTTATTATTAATCTCTGGCTCTCTCCCACAGAGAGTCCTGTCTTCCTCCCCTTACCCCCAACCTGTCGCAGCAGATGTCCAACCTTCCCTGATCCTGGTTCTGTCAGAGGTTTCTTCCTGTTAAAAGGGAGTTCTTCCTTCCCACTGTTGCCAAAGGTCTTGCTAATAGGGGTCATTTGATTTTTTTTTTTTTTTTTTTTTTTTTTTTTTTTTTTTTTTTTTTTTTTTTTTTTTTTTGGGGGGGGGGGGGGGGGTCTTGTCACCCCACCCGTTTATGTATATATTAAAAAAAAGCTTTCGCTGTAGCACGAATAGCACGCCGCAGCTGGTGGGTGGTAGTTCGACAGGGCATGCGCACATTGTTCCTCTCATCTTCCTCCAAGTTAAGAATGGTGTGCGAAACGCGGCCGGTCGCAGTAGTGTAGATAAAGTGAATTCAAACGCTGCACTCGAGTCCACGGGGGTGAGTAAATTTTCGCAACAGATACTGATAAGACTCTTAAACGTATTTTTATTTGGGAATTTGGTTTTATCTGACTAGTAATTAATTTAACTATCGCTAGTGGCGAAATGGGTAACATTAGCTTGTTAGCTAACGTGCTGCTAGTGGTACCGACTATTTCCTGGAGTCGTAAGCAAATGCTGTACGTGTAAATGTTCTAGTTACGATGTATGTAACAGTTTCGTGTTCACTATTCTGTAAACAACGTAAAGAAAATATAGATACTTAATTAAAAACGAATAGTTTGTCTTGGACCGTACTAAGCAAGCGCGTACACGAAGCAAGCCTCGACCTGTGCTATTATACTTATTTGAAATAGACGGGCGCCAGGCCTAACTTCTGGTTGAACTTTAACCATGGAAAAGACCTCCCGGCAACAACACGGCCTCAAGGAGCAAACAAAGCTAAAGCTACTCGGGTTTTGTTTGTTTGTTTTTAAAGGAAATATAAAATTTAAAGAACAACAACAAAAACACCTAAAGTAAATTTAAAAAAAAACTCAACTTTAGTGTTAAGGTAGCTAAGCTAAAGCTAAGCGTAAGCAACCGAGCACGCGGAATTATTTTTAGTAGTTAAATTAAGGCTGAAGCTTAAGCTGGCACTGGTTTAATGTTAGAACAAGGAAGTATCCTGTTGCACTAGCGGCTGTTTTTACTACGGTTGACCTCCTTTAAGTGTAAAGGAAGTGAAATTTAAAAAAAACTTCGTTTAGATGTTTGAAACGAAAAACATGCCTCGTGTTGCGTCAGAATTATAAAGTATTTTAATTAGCGAAGGTTAATGATAAGTTTTAAATACAGCGCGTTGTCAATAGTTCTGGAAAATTCATTGTCTGAACTAAACTGTGGCTCAATTTGTGAGCTTTAAAGTGTTTTCTTGTCTGTAATTATTCTACCTATAACTGCAGTTCACACTTTGCTCATATTATTTAATTTAGGCACCAAGTTCCTTATTACAATTTTACTTGAAATTGTTTTTTGTGCTATCCTGACTGGTATCATTGACTGCTTATTTTTAAAGAAATGATCAGAAGCTCAAGTGGATCATTTTTAAAAATGGTGGGAATATACTAATTCTTGCTCCTTTTTTTTTTCCAGAGCCAGCTTTGCTAGTTTTATTTTTCCTGAACCTGTTAAGTTGGACAAACCATAAATATTTCAGTAAACTAATTTAGTATTTGGTGTGCGGAGAAAATGTATTTTCTTTCCCCCTAGTGATGAGTGCGTCTTTCCTTTTTTCCTTTCTTCCCCAACAGACCCATAAATCTCAGAGGGTACTTTTCCTGGAATGCTGGACACTGAGTCCCCTGCCATGGAGAGCAATGGGGATGCCTTTCTTCCAGACCTTCCTGTCGTAGGCCAAGCGACTGACTGGTCACTAGACCAGGTTGCGCCAGAGCCTCTCTCCAATGTCTTGCCTGAGGATTCAGATGCGTCTCAGGATGCCATGGCGCAAGAGCAACAACCGGACCAGCAAATTAATTCCACTGATCTGGGATCTGTGGAGAAGGCTGTGGAACAATTTCAACTCGCCAATGCTCAACTCTTCCAAGAACAGCCGCCGCCGCCACCACCACCACCTCCTCCTCCACAGCCCACAGAAGACGCACAGCAAGCGACAGAGCCTGTAGGGTCTGAGCCTTGCAGTCAGGACATGAGTATCGAGTCTGAATCCACTGGACAGGCTGGCAGTCAAGGTAACTTTTAAAACTTGGTTTTGAGTTGGTTCCATTGATTTTAATAATATATGCTTGGTTATGAAGTAGACTATGGTCTGATTTTTAGTGTAAAATCATAAGATTTAGCTAGTTTCTGACAAGCAACCAAAAAAAGGTACTGTGTAGAATCATCAGTGTGTCTGTCCATTTGTCTGTCGTGCTTACCGTAACTAATTTATTGAAAACTGTCACAAATAAATAATGCACAAATCATGAACTGTACTTCTGTAAGTAAACTCACTTGATGATTCTTTGTCAACTTCTCCAGATGGGACTGAGGCTACACAGGTGGCAGAGGATGGCATGGAGCTAGAAGACCCATCCAAAGAAATGACAGAAGAATCTGCTGTTCCTACAGATCCTGAACTGCCCTCAGAGTTTGAAAAGCTTTTTAAGGGAGTTGAGGAAAACCCAGAAGATTTCAATGCGTGGGTCTATCTGCTGCAGTATGTAGAACAAGAGGTAAACAAAAGGCGCACACATTTACAACACTAAGTAAAAATTATATTCTTGTCCAATAAATTTAAACACAAATTACTTGTAAAGCCAAAAAGAGATGGTAATACTGTTGCAATTTGGTCTTTCTGATTCCTTACAGAATGTCCTTACAGCAGTGAGAAAGGCATTTGATGTGTTTTTCCTACGTTATCCCTACTGCTACGGCTACTGGAAGAAGTATTCAGATATTGAGAAAAAGCATGGAAATGTACAAGTTGCAGAAGAAGTAAGTATGCCTTTTGTAATCACACTTGGTGGGCCTGCTTTTCTTTGTCATCTGACCAGCTAGAATAATCTGTCAAGGTCAAAAATCTGTGGCATAAAAATGCAGACTTATGAACAAACTGATTTTATTTATTTATACAAGGTGTACAGAAGAGGCTTGCAGGTCATCCCTCTCAGTGTTGACCTCTGGATCCATTATTTGACCTTCATCAAAGAGAACTCGGATCCTAATGACCCAGAGACTGAGGGACGCATTCGAGCGTGAGTAAAGTCTTTTTATATATGGCTGATATATGGAGTCTCTTTTTATGTAGACTCCTATTTATGTGATCATTTTCTTTCTTCCCAAATGGTTGAACTTGTTTCTTTAAGTTAATGAAACATGTCATGAATCTTTTTTCTTTCTTTTTTTTTGTTCCCTATTAGCTCCTATGAGCATGCAGTGCTTGCGGCAGGCACAGACTTTCGTTCGGATCGTTTGTGGGAATCCTTCATAAACTGGGAGACGGAGCAGCAGAAGTTGGGTAACGTCACCGCCATCTATGACCGCATCTTGGGCATTCCAACCCAGCTGTATTCCCAGCACTTCCAGAGGTACAGTAAAAGAACAGTTTCCAGATTAATTTGAAGGTTTGTATTTACTTGAGTGTGACTATAAAATCATCATAAAAGGCAAATACAAAGCCCCAAACCTATGCCCGATGGGGCATATCCTGTTCTGCAGTCTTGAAATGGTTGCTTTGGAACTGTACAAATAATAGTTTCTATCTCTGCCCATGCTCTGCTTGGATTGATTTTGCTTCATCTTCCATCTTGAACAGCTTCACTGAAAGTTGATTTCATGCCTTGGTAAAGGAATGGAATGGTGCAAATCATTTTGAAAATTATAACGTCATTGTATGAAACAGCTGTACACTGTGTAATGCATATATACGTTCCTGTTGAGTGACATTTTTACTCTCTCTGCAGGTTCAAAGAGCATGTGCAGACTAATCACCCCAGGCACTTCTTGTCAGAAGAGGAGTTTGTTCAGCTGAGGCTCGAGCTCTCTAAAGCAAGCCTGTCTGGAATGGTTGGTGACAGTGGAGATTCACAAGTTGCTCAGGAGGAGCTTCCACCTGGTACAGAGGATCTTGCGGATCCTGCTAAGGTAAAAACTTTGCCAATCCCACGGGGGAAACAAATTTACAAAATTACTGCTTGCAGGGTTAGCAGGAGCTTAGATGTTGTCCATGATGAAAGGGAAAAGATAATTTGCAGAGGTTTGAAGAGGTGTCTTTATGTCAGCAGCCAGGCCAATCAATGCCAGGTGGGATTCACGTTGGTATCCAGTCAGGGACTCGCCCTAAAACTTACAGGATCACCCGGGGCCCATTGATCCCAGCACCCAGTGGCTGATACGCAGGGTGCATAAATACTTCTCCCCTCTGCAGGCTTCTTATCTCTGGTGATGTAAATCGTTGGCTGCAGGAATAGAAATTTTTACATCTAGTGGAGAATGTGATACGGAGAAGCACAAATAAGGGTGCCAACCTTGTTTTTATCTGTGTGTTTGTACGCAGAGAGTGACGGAGATTGAGAACATGCGCCACAAGGTGATTGAGGTGCGGCAGGAAGTGTTCAACCACAATGAACACGAAGTCAGCAAGCGCTGGACCTTTGAAGAAGGGGTGGGTCTTGTTTGTTTTTTTTTCTTTACTCATGATTGTTTCAGTGTTTTGTTTTTTTTTTTTTTTTTTTTTCTCTCTCCTTTCCTTTCAATATTATCAAAGTAATCCATTTATATTTCTTTAGATTAAGAGACCGTACTTCCACGTCAAAGCCCTGGAGAAGACGCAGCTGAACAACTGGAAGGAGTACCTGGATTTTGAAATTGAGAATGGGACTCCGGAGCGTGTGGTGGTTCTCTTCGAAAGATGCCTCATCGCCTGCGC
>VURO01008909.1:5573-18074 GCA_015108175.1 Pelvicachromis taeniatus
GGGGGTTTTTGAAAGTGAGAGCTACTTCTTGGGTACTTCTGAAATAACAAATTTCCTCAATTTAACTTTAATTATATGTTATCATTAATAATTAATGATATTCATCTATGTAAAGACACTGATTAGGGCAACTGTTTCTGTGGAGACCAGCTAGCGCTGATCTAATATTTAATAATAAACATTTTTTTTTATACATTATCTCTAACAAATTGATACCAATCCAATTGTGATTAAAAAAAAAATAAAAATAGATGCAGCTGCCCCACGGGCTACTCATGTGGTCCTTGTGGGCTATATGGTGCCCGCGGGCACAGTTAGCATTGCAATGAACTGAGGCTGGACTGGCTAAAAAATTATTGTTTTTTTAATGTGTTCCTTTCTTTTCTCTGATTTTGTGGCCCTTATAAATGGCTTAAAACTATTACTATTATGATAATATATATTATTGCCTACAATATATGTGGGTCAAAAATGACCTCACTGGGCCACTCCTGTAAAAGTGTTGGTCATTCGAGGGTTATTTGCAGTGGCAGCATGCTAAGAATGGGGCTCATAGGAAGACACCATACTGTCTTCTATTGTGTTTGTGTGTTACAGCCTCACAGTAGTGTGTTTGTTGACAAACATTTTCCTCAAGTGTCATACGACGGAGTGGATGACAACACCTCTCCACCTCAGCCAGTTGTAGTCGTCATGCAGTTGGCTCAGCTCGGGCTGTACAATAGTACGCTGTCATTAGCACACAGAAGGAACTGTTTTCATTGCACAGCAATATCAGGCTCTCGCCAGCGTCCATTTATTGTGTCTTTATGTGCAGCTGTGTGAGGAGCTGCTTCGATGTCTGTCCTTAAGTTCCCCCTTAAGCTCCAACCCTGCTCCAGTGTTTTGTAAACACATGATAAAGCCTGACCAACCTGAAGCATCAGTTTTCAATTCACTCTCCCGTGGAATCTCCCTCTTGGTGTCATTTTTAACATACCTGTCTTTGTGTGTTTCCACCAGTTTATCTCCAGCAGGGTTGGGATGGAGTCTCACAGGCAGAGCGGTTCTCCAGACATCAGGACACAGAGGGGCTACATGCTGGAGCACAGTCACAGGGGCAGCCAGGACAACTCGTTTGGAGTGAGGATTCAGGTTCAAGGGATTAAAGGTCAACCCTATGTGGTTCTGAACAGTTCAAGCCAGGACAGCAACAGGGACATTTCTGTCATCACTCACCAGGCAGGCTACAACCCGGGTATGGCACGGAGGTCCACGGATGACAGAGGGCTATCACCCGAGCCACAGAAGATGGTGAACTCCCCCGTGTTTAACTATCAGAAACGTCCAGAGATCATGAGATCCTACAGCCCTGAAAATAATAAACTGAGCCCAGCGTTTGCTTCACAAACGGCCACAAACAAACCGACTACTAACGTGACCAAACCCAGGATCCCTCTGCCTGCTGAGGGCCCAGGAGAAGACCCTGCCGAGTTGACCCAGAACAAGGCACCTCCATCTGACGGACATATTCCTCCAAGGTCCCCAAACTTAGTGGACACTGACTCCATCATTTCTGTAGGGAAACTAATAAGCCAGTTTAACAGCAACCAGCGCAGGGGAAGAGCGCCGAGGAACAGGCTGAACCTCGAGGAGTGTCGTCGGTCACGTAGCGTGGACAGCAGTCGAACCTCTGAAGCCTCTTTGCCCTCCACTTCAGGTAGCAGGAACTCGTCTCTGAAGGGCGGGATATACCCTCCTGGATCGGCCAGGGCTCGACTCCTCAGCAGAGAAGTCAACTTAAAGCCACCAAGCAACCAAGATACAACCGCCAAAGGGCTTCACAGAGCAGAGAAAGCCTCAAGCGGAGACCCGGCTGATGAATCTGATGAACGAGATGCACAGGTACAGGGTTTTGTTTTAGGGCAAAGTTGTCATTTAGAAGATCAGATTTATTTGCCGTATGTTCCCTAATCAGGTCACTCCCGATCTTCTGAAAGGACAGCAAGAGCTCTCAGTAGATCCAGCCGAAGACACGACGAAACAAATGCTGTTCACTTACCTGAAGGCTGGGTAAGTCCCCACAAGCTTTTGGCACGTCACTTTAAAGGGGCAAACAGACATTTTGGGAACTATGGAGCATATATGTGATTTCTTGCAACGGGGTTGAATGACAGTGTTTGCCTGTAATAACTGATCTTATAAGAACCTCCAACAGGAAAGGCAGCTTGATTTGTATTGTTAGCATTTTAAGCACACACTGTAAACTGGGAGGAACAGCAAGCAAGGCTTTGTGCAAACAGTTACAAAGAACAGTGAGCAGCACTTGTAAAGTTCAGCGTTTGTTTAAATTGCACAAAAGCAAAAGTGCAGAAACGGCAGACGACGGTGTTACTTTATAACACGTCACATTATTAGTTCCCTGGAGTCAAACAGTGTTTAACCTGCTGTGAGATTTTAGAGGTGCTGTTTAATGTAAACAGTGACTTGGACTTTTTTCTAACATGACCCAAAAAAAATAGTTCATAAATCAAATATTAGCAATAACAAAGGGATTTTACTGAAATAAAGGTACAGTATAGTTTCCACCGAGTCTTGTTTCTTTTTCCTTTAAAAAAAACAAAAAACTATTTAAATGACTTGGTCTCATTCTATATTTTTTTCCACCGCTCATCCACACCTCACCTGCAGTCACCCACATACTTCCTTACCAGTATATCAGACTCAAAATAGAGGCGTTGCGTACGAATGTGAACACGTGCGGGAACTTTATAGGTGTAACTTGTGGCTGATGTGAGAAGTTTGTGCTCCACAGATGATCTGGCAACATCAGGCAAACAGCACAAACAATACTTATGAATCATAAACTCTGAAGGATGTGAACATTATCTATACATTATCTAAGAGCTTGTTTGCGCTTGAGATCATCTAAGCAAGTGGTATACTCTCACATAAATCATCCAGCCATTCATCCATAACTGTTTCTATCACTTCTAAAGGTCAGGGTCATGGTGGCAGTAGTCTAGGCTCCATTTAAAATATGTAATGTCATAATGGCTCTGCTATGGCTCTAAACTGTCTTAATAAGCAAATTTAGTTTCCAATAAAACACAAAAAACAAATCCTATTTGTTGTCTGTAACATTGTCTCTCTTGTCATGATAGTATTTTCAGTACTCTTTGTTAGTGTAGTGACGAGTGTGTGGTTGAGATGAGGCAGTGTAGTCTGATATGGGGAGCTGCTCCAGATGTGTGTTCTCAAGTCAGGAATGTAGAGCACGACCAGGTTTTTACTGATAAAATATCTGCTGCACTTGGAAAGTTTGAAACATCTACCAGTGCCTGTTTGGTGCAATTTATTTACAAAAAAAAATGCTGAATTATGTGTTGTACCCCTAAGAGTTGTCAAGCAGACAATGTTTTATTTCTGCATACCAAAGCTACTTGACATCATGCTCAGAGGAGGTCCTGCCCTGCCACAACCAGATAAAGTTTCATCTTTTCATCGGTGTTGTTACTGTGTTTGTTAAATATTTTTTCTTGCTACACAGAACAACTGACGACGACTCCACCACCCATAGAAAGATCGACCTGCTCTTTCGGAGGATCAACAAGCTCAAATGGAGAACCGCTGCCAATGTGGAGCAGGGGGAGAAAGTCAGTGTTGGCATGAGATGTTCGTCAGGGCGGCTCACTTTCCAGTATGATTTACTGTGTTTGTCTGAAACTGCTTGTATTATTGCAATGTTTTGTTTTTAGGACGATGAAGAGGCGATAAAGCTCCTGCGAGAGAAACAGGCAGAGCTGGAGAAAGAAGTGTCAGAACTAATGCAAAGACTAGAAGCTGAGATGAAGGTGTAGTGTAGCCCCATCCTGCTGAGTCACCTCCAAACGGCTCACTTCCTCTTCCTGTGACTGACGCTGTTCCTCTCTGCTGTTGTTCTTTTTGTGCAGAATGAGATGACTTTAGCCAAGGCCTGTGAGAAGGCGAGGACCGAGAAGAAGAAACTTCAGGAAGAGCTGATAAAAAGCCAAGCTGAGCTCAGCCAACTCAGGAAAAAGCTGGGAGAAGTTGAGGCAGAACTTCAGTTTACCAGAGAGGAGTAAGTATGTCCCATGTATAACAACTGAAAATAAATAAATAAACAATAACAAAGGTCAATCAAATGGATCAATACGGCAAGGCCTCGATGGTCCATTTGGTAAAATAAATCCGTTGGGCATCTTTTTTGGCCTTCAGACAATAATTCTGATAGCTAAAGATCCAAACGGGACTGGTAATAAAAAAGAGGAGTAAGGATGTGACCTTCAGGTCATTCACCAAAGCTTTAAAGTAAAGCTCTGCCTAGTGATTCGATTTAATTTGGTTTAAATAATTTGGTGCCAAATCACAACAAAAACCTTAGAGCACTTTATATTGTAAGGTGAAGACCATACAATAATAAATAGAAGAACCCAACAATCAGACAGCCCCCTATTAGCAATCACTTGGCAACAGTGGGAAGGAAGAACCCCCCTTTAACAGGAAGAACCCTCCTGCAGAACCAGGCTCAGGGCGGGGCAGCCATCTGACACTAAACTCAAACCAGACTCACCAAGCCTGAATGTGTCATGTTTCTGCAGTTTAAGTGAAGCACTCCATATACAAAACGGCTGGTGGATTTTAAATGGTCACAAATATTGTAAAGTTTGTGCAAGTCCACGTGTTACTGGTCATGAAAGAGTCGAGCACGTGGATTTTTAAATAAAAATGAGACTGCACCGGCTGCTGATATGGAGGATTTGTTGCCTTTGGACAGCGCTAGTACTGCTGCTCATATTACAAAGTGCTTTTGATCTTCTAAACTAAATAAAAGGACAAATTAGCATTTTTTCCCACTGGAAACCCCCCCCCAGCAACATTATTTTAATAAAATCCTGAGATGCAGAACTGATTTAACTCAATGCTGTTTCTCACAGTCTTGATCTAAGCCTCCTCATACTCTCGAGTGCACTCTGATGTATGACTGGATGAAGGTCATTGAACTGAAATCAGTTAGCTGAATACACTTTTGGTTTAGTTTGTTTCAAAAGTGAAGATTCCTGTTTTTCCGTTCACTCCAGTTTTCTGCAGCATTTAAGGAGGATAAGAGTGCTCCTCTCCTTGATATGAAATATGAATCTATTCTCGAATGTTGCCAGGGTGGCTCAAATGAAGGCAGAGAAAGACAGAGGTAAGGCAGAGATGAAGGACCTTCAGCATCAGCTCTCAGACATGCACGACGAACTGGACCGAGCGAAGAAAGCAGAGGTGATAAACGAAGAGAAAGAAGTCCTTCTGCAGGTAAATTAAAAATCCCCACGAGCCAACATACAGCAGATGTAAAGCAGCTTTTTCCCTTAAATATTTATTTGTGATGGCGAATTTGACAGGATTTGTCCCAGCTGCATGCAGAGTATCAGGAGATGCTACAGGTGAAGGAAGAGCAGGAGGACTTGCTGCATCGCAGAGAGAGGGAGCTCAGTGCCCTGAAGGGAGCACTCAAAGAGGAGGTGGAGACTCAGGATGAATACACCTCTGCTCTGAAGGAGGAGCACGAACAGGAGCTTCAGAAGCTACTCGGGCACTTGGAGCTGGTTAAAGAGGTACCAGGAAACATACCTCCATTTGCTCTGATCTATCGCACACCTGCGTCACGTCATATTTCGATGTTGATCTCACGCTTTGCTTTCGCCGCGTCTCTCAGAGCAATGCTCTGCTCTGCCAGAAGAAGCTCGAGGCGGAGGAGGAGAGCGGTGCAGCTAAGGTTCAACTGAAGGAGCTGAGCCAGGAGAGAGATCAGCTGAGAGGGAAGGTGCAAGAGCTTAACAACAAGTTGGAGCAGCTGAATCAGGTGATCCAGGAGTACAAAACCACAGAGAGACAGTTGGAGCAGAGGGCAAAGCAGCTTGAGGTGAGGAGAAGGGTGCAAATCTAGTGAGATAAATGTCAAATTTTCAGCTTGTTCAGTTTGTTTTGCTTTACGCTGTTTCAGAGGGAAAAGCAGCAGGTTGAGGAAATGCTGGACGATGTGAGGAGGAACGAGGAAGAGATGTGTCAGTCTAACAAGGCGCTGCTCACTCGCTTGGAGGACCTGCAGGTAACAAGAAAATAAGGTTGAGGGGGAGGGGGAAAAAAAGGCACACATCATCATATCTAGTATATCATATCATTTCATAAGCATCATATCTATGCTCTTGAAATGAACTCTTTTCTCTGGGTTTCCGTCTGACAGGGTAAGCTAGCCAAATTGAACCATGAGCACAGAGACCTGAAAGAGAAGCTCAGGGAGGAGAAGAAGCAAGTGGAGGAGCTGTGGAAGACAAAAACTGAGCTGGAAGATGAGAGAAGGCTGCAGGACAGGGCCATGGAGCAACTGCAGAGGAAGGTGAGAGGGGGACATAAACTGTTTTTTTAAGGCCTTCCACAAAAGAATTCAGTGTGTTCTTCGAGCCAAAATGAGGTCTGAAAGTCTGTTATGTTAACCCCGAAGCCATGAGATCACCAGAAACAGCTGTTATGTTTCATGCTTGCATAGTTTCTTTCATCTCCTATGTCTCCCTTATCTGAGCTCTTTGTTTATCTGCTCGGATAGATGAATGGCATCATAGAGGAGTGCGAGGCGTCTACAGATGTGCTTCAGAACCAGGTCGATGAGGCCAAAGAAAAGAGTCAGAGGGACTTGGCCGAGCTGCGGAGACAGCTGCAGGAAAAGGGAGCAGAGCTGGAGAAATCCAGACAGGCAGCCAAAAAACTGCAGGAAGAGGTGTGGTACTCGCCGTCTCCCTGATTCATCAGCATGAATTAGTCTTAGTCAACAAAAAAAATAAATAAGTAAGCGTATGAGAACATGCAAGTTTTGTATGAGACTGAATAAAAGTGGTCAGACTCTACTGATTATGTGTTGTTTGTAGAAGTGTCTGAGTGCTCAGCACCGGACATTGCGTGTTGCTTTGTGTTTAACCTTTGAGCTGTTTTCTTGTTCAGCTGCTTCCTCTGGAGGAGGATCTGCGGAGGTGTCGCAGGGAGCAGCAGGAGGCCCAGATGAGGGGCCGGCAGCTGGAACAGAGGGTGGAGGAGCTGGAGGAGAGAAATGCTGCCACGATGGAGGAGCGAGAGCGCCAGGTCAAACTCATGGAGGTAAAAACATCTCTGGACCTTCAGCTTGACCAAACACACAATGCAGCGGTGGTTATCACTGTTGCCTCACAGCAAGGTGGTTATGGGTTCAATTCCTCAGTCAGGCTGAAAGCTTTTCTGTGTGGAGTTTGCATGTTCTTTGGATGCTCTGGTTTTCCAAAGGCATGCCTTTTTAGAATAGTTTCCCGTCTCTCTGTGTTAGTCCTGTAATAGACCACTAATGTGTCCAGGTTCTACCCAGCCTCTCACCCTATGGTAGCTGAGATAGGCCCTCCTTGTCACTTTATTGGCTGAGCAAACGCATATGGATGGATTACCTTCTGAAACAACATAATTACATTTAGATGGTAACAGAAACAAAATGTCTTGTTCCCAATCCTTCTTTTATTTTACTCCAAGTGGACAAAATACACTCACAAAACCGTTGGTAACGCTTTATTTCACCTTCCTCATCTAACATTTATAAATGAAAATAGTTAATACAGTTATTTGTTAAAAAAATAAGTTACATTAAACATTTGTAACAAATGTCAATGAGGTTAATGTTATCTCCAAACAGGCTGAGGAGTGCAGTCTTTTTAGTCAGCTGTTATCAGTCATAATATAGTCGCAGTATAACTGTTCTGCTGCCCGTGCACGCCACTTTGCAACCCACCTACTGCCCAACTCCTCCTTTTCCTGCTATTTCTAACTCAGTTAGTGGCCTGCCTGCTGTTATTTATGTCTGCAGTGTTCTTTGCTGTTCTTGCTGTTGCTCTTTCCACACCAGGTTTTCCAGATATGAGGGGAAAGGTGCTGAGGTTCCCAGGGTAGAATTGGAGAAAAAAATGACTGCAGATGAAAAAACGATCCTGTAATCACTTAAGTGTCTTACAGTGTCTGCTCATTTACCTACATCCCTATGGGCCCAGAAAGGGAAAGGTTAAAATGAAGCATTGTTAAATTGTCTTTCTCCTGTTTGTACAGACCTGGAACGAGCCTTTTTTTTTCTAAACTTTGTGTGGCTGCATTAATAAAACCAAGTAATACAAAGTATCTCAGAGTTCACTGTAGATCTATTCCTCCAGTTGAAGCTTAGAGATTAAAATCTACCCACATGGTTAGGTGGCAACAGTAATATTCTCAGCTATAACACGTGTAAGAGCGCGCAGTCGCACACTTAATGTTTACGTGTTCCTCTGCGTGTATTTGCACTGTCACCTGGACTTGCTCTGGGTGAGGAGAAGCACACTGGAAACGTCTCGCAGCTCAGCCCTGTTTGTCTTGCTAATGCAAAAACATTGCACAGTGATACCAGCGTGCGCACTGTTGACACTTTGTATGACCCGAGAAAGCGCATGTTTACTGTTAAAAGTTATCAGACCTGTCCGACCGTTCTCAGAAACCTTTTTCTACCTACCCCCAACCCCCGCACACACACACACATCCACTGCTAACGCAAGCTGAGTTTAACATATAACAGCGAAGCGTTTTTTGCTTTTTTCCTGAAGGCTTCCTTGTATAATGTTACCAAGTACTCTCGTCTAATCTGAGTCGGCTTTCTAACCGCTTTCTCCAGAGATAAATATCTCACGTCCCCTGTGCTTCCAGCGTAACGCAATTTAAATGTCGATGATGGTTTGAAGCATCTTTTCATTCATTTCCTCTCTTCTCAGGAACGCATCAGCCACCTGGAAGAAGACCTTTGTGATGAGCGCGGCAGTGCTGACCGCTTGATGGAGCGATTAGACAAAACCAAGGAGCAGGCAGGTTTACTCCCCTGTTGTCTTTGCTCTTTGTGTGTGTGTGTGTGTGTGTGTGTGTGTGTGTGTGTGTGTGTGTGTGTGTGTGTGTGTGTGTGTGTGTGTTTGTTTGTGTTTTTCCAGACGAAGCTCACATTTTGCATTTTTCTAACGCTCATAAATTTCCCTCCACAAAAACACCAACCTACCAGTGATAGATTTATCCCCCTGTCTCAATTTTGGATCCTCAGCTCTGTTTTGATCACAAACAGATGTCGAGCTGAGAGCTCGGGTTACTCTGCAAACACCCAAAGCCACTGATTGGTGTTTGTGAGCAAAAAAAGAAACAAGTTTGTTTTGTTGTGTCTTCTGGTCATCAATTCTGTTTCTTCACTGCTTCCTCATCTTCACTGTGCCTTTAATGCTGGCCTACGTTTGTGGGAGCAAAGTGGTACACAGTAAGTGACACAAAGTGCTGTTTTGGGTAAACTAGTGAGCCCCTCACCCCCACCTCCCACCCCCAAAAAACAGCTAACTATTGTGAGTAAGTATTCACACTCCCTCCTCTGGGCCTCTGGATGTTATTCCTGAGGAGAGCCTTTAGATCTGATGTGTCCGCTCAGACCAGACTGAATTTCCTCTGTTTTTATGACTTGAGCTGGAAACCTTTTATTTAAGCTGAAACTTTGTAATAACACATGGTTTTGTTTGCAGTCGGTATTGAAGAGAATGCATGCGAACTGAAAGCAAGTTGTGAGGTTTAGTGTTAAAGGAGAACCCTTGTGCACATTTCTAGTGCCTTATATTCCTTTTAAATATATGTTTCTTGCATTATTCAAAGGTTATTTATCATAAATGTCACCCTTGATGTCACCCTGCTGTTTATACTTTGTCCGAAAATGTCTCCCCTTCCTCCTCTCTTTAAGCAAACATTCCTCTGATTGGCTGCCCATTACAAACAAAAGGTTTGAACAGTAGGAGGGTGAGGCATCTGTCCTTGGAGCCTGTGGGCAACTCTGTGCATCTAAGATGCCTTTGTGTCTTTGACATCACATTGAACCAACAGTGAAAAAAACACCTCAAACTGAGTGTTTAGAGATAATAAGTAAAAGTCCACAGTCGGGGGGGGGAGACATATGAAGTACAAGCTCAACAAATAATAAGTTACTGGTTCAGTGTCTATATACCCCAGCTTTATTAATTATGTGCGATGTTATGCAGTACATGTATAATGGATAATTAAAACAATGATTCTCTTTGCATTAACAGATGGATCAGATGAGGAATGAACTGATGCAGGAGAGATCTGCCAGGCAGGATCTGGAGTGCGATAAGATAAGCCTGGAGAGGCAGGTAATGATCCCTAACCCCCCCCCAACACCAGACAGCTAAACAGAGTGAAATCATTTCTGGATGAAAAAAAAAAAAAATCTTAAAGTGGAGTCGATCTGATGCAAGAGACTGCTGCTGAAGAGAAATTAGGGTTGAGATCCATGTTAGAGGGCCTGTTAGCTCGTGAGCAGTATTTCATGCTCAGCTCTTTTAAGATTTTGCTTTTAAATAATAACCAAAATCAAGTGAGATACTCAACGAATTGCATGTGGAATTAAATCAGCAGGGCATTCAAATTGTGAGATTCATGTTCCATTATTAGCATTGATGTCTGTGTGTTAATGGAAACCTGCTCCAACGTGCCCTGCAGGGTTTTTTTTCTTTCTTTCTTTCTTTCTTGTAAGGATAGAAAAAGTTTCAGCTTACTCTCAGCATTGCTCACCAAACTGTGTTGTTTACATCCTTGAGGGTTATGCAAACTTTTGCAAAGCTTTTTTTGTCCTGCTTTGTTTAATAGACCATTGCCTCCCCCTGTGGATCTGTGGAATAACAACTTCGAGCTCCTACGTTCTTGTGCAACAAGCAAACAAAACTGGGCCCACCCTGAGAAACCACTGCTTCATGTTGCTATTACAGAGTGAAAAAAGCTAAAATTCTTCATCATATTTTTCTCTGGCAGAATAAAGACCTTAAGAGCAGAGTGGCTCATCTGGAAGGTTCACAGAAGAGCAACCAGGACTCACTCGTCTCCAAGCTCAACATCCGCATCCAGGAGCTGGAGGAGAGGTTGCAAGGAGAAGAGAAGTGAGTAAACACACAGTAAAAACAAAAGTGACCTTACTTTAACAATTTCCCATCAGTTTTAGACATTAATAGGGATTAAAGCTGTAGGGATTATTGCAAGATCCATACAGAAACTCAGATTCTTGGTGCTGGCTCTCAGTGAGTGGTGGACCCACTCGTCACTTGGTTGTAAGAAAAATCATCTGAGGTGTGCACACTAGGAGGGTGTTAAGTTACACAAAGCTGCAGGAAAAAACAAGCACATGACCTCTTGTTGCTTTTGCTCTCAGGGACAACAACAACTTACAACAAGCGAACCGCAGGCTGGAGCGCAAGCTCAAGGAGGTGAAGATGCAGGGAGACGAAGAGCGCCTCAACCTGCAGAGCCAGACGGACCAGGTCGACACTTCTTTAACCACGAATAAAACCTCTTTACAATGTTTACGTCGGCAGGCGACTCGACTCGTGATTCTTTATCTCGTTTTTCTCCGAACTCTGCAGCTGACTCAGAGGCTAAAGACGGCGAAGAGGCAGATGGACGAGGCGGAGGAAGAGATCGAGCGTCTGGAACACGCTAAAAAGAAGTTGCAGAGAGAGCTGGACGAGCAGATGGAGGCCAACGAGCAGCTTCACGGCCAGCTGAGTGCAGTGCGGAATGAGATGAGGTGACCGATCGCTCTCTGCCTTTGACATGCCGCTGCACTAAATCACGTCATCATCATCATCGTGTCATGTTTTCGCATCAACAGGCGGAAGAAGAAAGCCACTCCCCTCGCTAAGGTCGCAGAGGACGGTGCGAACGACATGGATGACCTGGGATCTGACTGACCTGTGCTTAAAAAGAACTAAAACTGGACTTTAATGTCACTGTGAACATTTCACGATTGAATAGAATTTCATTAACAACTCAGGTGTGACTTCCACTTTGAGCTGCATGGCACCTTGCCATTGCTGACCTCTTGTGGCAATATTTATAACTGCATTATCAGACCAACTTTTGATTCTTCTTTCTCTCTAATTTATTCTGCTGGTGTATTCTTTAATATGACGTGGCGCGCACGTTCTTAAACTAATAATTAAATGCACTAAAATGCTTTCTTCAACATTCACCAGTGTATATACGCCTCCAGACACTGAAATAAATACAGCTGTGTGACATTTCTGTCAGTCTGAGACTTTGACTTTGAACAAAAAAAATGAGAGAAAACTCAGTTTAAATGTAAAAATAGCACAAAACTCATCTGCTGGTAACTCCCAGCTGTGAAACTGTGAGAATGGTAGTTGTGCAAATGGATCAATGGCCTGCTCTTAATGGCTGAGGCCGTGCAGAGGTGGAGATGTGACTCTAATGAGCTCCAGGGATTCAGAGCGTCTGACAGTTTTGACATCTGTTGGCACGGTGATACATGGAAGTACAAAACAAGAGAAGCATGAGGCAACACTGCGCTCTAAAACATGGAATATTCAAGGAATTCCTGGCAGAATTCCTGGGAACGTTTGTCTTGGTTGTAAGTACTTTTTTTTTTTT
>VURO01008913.1:3435-35869 GCA_015108175.1 Pelvicachromis taeniatus
TGAAATGGGAATAAGATGGTATTAGTCTGATTAGTAACAAACTCAGGTTGTAGTTGAATTAGGGCATGTTGGCAATTACTTTCAATCTGTTTGTGATAATATAGTAATTAGATCTGCTATAGTAAATTGGTGAAAATAGCAAACCTGTTGCTGAGCACATAAACATACAAATCCAAATGAACTCCTTACATTCAGAATCCAAAAGACCCAGAATCTCTTAGATTTAAATTGGAAATTCAGAAATTAAATAAATGGTGGCTTAGTTGCTGCAGGATGTGGTGATTTAAGTATGGCCACAGTTTTTATTTATTTTCCCAGAAAGTCAAGATCACTGTAATAAATTATACTATAAAGTATGATGTTATTCTTAACCTCATGGGTCTATCGGTGCTGAAGGCCACAGTTAGAGGTTTGAATTGTTGGATCAAAGGCTTGATGAGTTGGAACTATTTTCTCATTCTGATTATATTATTCCTGGGCAAGATACTAATCAGCAGTCGATGATCAACAAGGTGAAGCTGCACTATCTGAGGTGCATACTCTGGGAAGTTCTGTTACACGCTTGCATGCAGGGATAACAAAGCCAAAGCTGCTATTGTTGTGAAATCTTCAAATCAAAGGTACACGACTGAAATGTTGAGACAATGTAAAAAAGGGTACTGTATGTCACTGCGCTCCTGACAAAGAAAAATGATGAAATATACAGAAATGGTTGTATACTCAGGAAACAAAACCAAATTCAATTGACAAGGAACAGAAAAGTGTTTAAAAAGTCCCAGGATCACCCGAGCAATCCAAAGTAGTTGTCATGACAACTTTGAGACATCTGAAACTATATAGATTAACATGGTTAATGGCTTGGGAAGTCTGCATGTAGTATGTTGTGCAAGTAGTCATCACAAGAAACAAATAACCTACCTGGCTGGCATTATCATTAACTTATCATTGACCAAAAGGCCAGTTAGTGTAATTGAAAGCTTCCTGTGAATTTGTTTTCAAATTTCCTTTGTATTCATATGTTTTTCTTAAAGTAACTTAAACTGAAACTTAAACAGACTGATTAAAGAAAAAATGTCTCCACACCTCCGACTCCTACAGTAATATTGGTAGTTTTACATGATCAAACAGTTTCTAAAGAGTTTCCAGCTTATAAGACATTTGTGTTTAAACCACTGTAAGATAAAGTGTGCAAATCAAACTTGAAGGTAAATTTGAAAGTTCAGTTTGTATGTTTGGTCGCGTGCTAGAGGAACAATCTTAAAACACAACTTCGACATTTTGTCGGTTTCTAAAGTTGGTCGCAAGCTGTTTTCTGTTTACACATTCAGCACAGATGGATCAACATTAACATACAAACTCTTAGCAAAAAAACAAAAAAAAAACTGATGGCACTCAAATCATTAAATCTGTGGGATGTAAAAAATAACAACAATCAACAAAAAAAAAACAGTGAGCTGAAAGACAGTTAACACCCTGTAGAGTTGAACAGAACTGCAGCAACATAGCACGGCTCTTAAAAAATCTTTATTACTGCCACTTTGGGAAATCAAACCAAATTCACAAACTAAAAGCAAATGAAATGAAAACGATCTTTGTCATATTAACAACCTATGACACAATGAATAAGAAAAATAGCTGGATAAATGTAGTAGGTCACATATCACACTTGAAGAAACACTGAAAATACACCAGTGACCGCTTGTCACTGGAAATGACCTTACAGTGTTTCTCAATACTCTATTTGTCTCTAAAAGAGTTAGTGAACACTATTATTAAATGTCTAACTTTTAATTTCCACCTAAACAGTTTCACCTAGAAATTTCTATTGCCAATCTGTGTTTTTGTATGTTAATTAGCTTGTCATATATCTTGAACATTTTTTCCCTTAGTTTGACTCTGTATATTTGTTTTCCTTGTTTTCTCTCCCTACCACTGTGACACCTTGTGATGTGAAAAAAAGAAAAGAATCTACTACAAGAGAATTGCTTGGAAGAAACGACTTGTCAGATTTAACAAGCAAGCCAACAGGAAGTCATTATAATGGCCTGATCTTTAAATGTAAATTTGATTATGTCATTAGTATAATGACTTTGATTGTAGCGATTTTTTGCAGGTGGGAGTTTTATGCAGTTTTCCTTTTGTGATCTGGTCAGCTAAGATTGCAAATATTAGAAAGCACAGAGAATAAGCAGTGAAAATAAAAGAAAATACATAAATAGGACAAAATGCTGCACTTGTTCATGATGTGGAAAGCCAACATGGCTAAGTGAACATATACTATAGTAAATTATGTCAGATTATTAGAAAAAAAAGCTGCTGCTTGACTGGCTGACTTGGCTTCTGATGAATTTATGCCATTAATATCCATAAATCACTTGACTTTTGACAGTCTAGCGTGTCTTCTTTACGATTTAAATAAATAAATAATTAAAAAAAAAACCTCTCCCTGCAGTATAATCTAATTCTTGGTTATTTGTTCATGAAGTGTTGTGTCCATTCTTTGCTGCTGTGATTGAATCTGATTTGTGATGATAGAATCCAGTGTTCACACAGTTCAAATACAATACATGCTGTGGTTGCTGATATCTTGACTTTTTGTTGACATTTTCTTTGAAGATTTGTGTTTATCTCACTAACAGCATGTTGCGTATGTCTGTGATTATTGGAAGGCTTCTCACTATAAATAAAAACAGAAACAGAAAAAGTACGAACGGTGGCTCAGTTATTGTGACAGAGACAGACTGTGGTTGGCCTGACACCACAGCAGCTATTTGTCACTATTAGTTTCCATTAATTTAAGTGAAGACATTGTTAGGATAGCACTGCAGTGGTCCTCTGCTGTGGCAGGTGAGAAACTGCAAGGAGATGCTTGCCTTGAAATGCTTGTCAGTTATCTAAACCCATCCATTTTGGTAAACGCCCAAAATGACCAATAATGGAGCCTGTTTGAGTGAAATGGACAAGTGGGTCATCACACATAAATGGCTGAAGTGATGAAATGCTCTCATGACTGCAGTCAATTCACACACATCCTGCAGCATATCTACCATAAACTAAAGGATGATCTGAAGCATTAAGCATTAAAGCGTTATTTTTATCCATGCTAAACATCTCTTTTAGGATCAGACATAGAAGGCTCGTAATGAATATTTCCTCCACTGAATCGCTGTTGGTCTTTGTGATTAGTGATTCATATAGCTCAAGTGTTGTGGTCATGGACAGCTGTTTCCCTTAGCTGGAGGAAAAATAGATAATCAGACAAAAGCTACATGGAGGAATAATGACAAAAGAAAAGTAGTGAATATTAGAGTGTGGGTGACGCAGATGTACAGGTTGTTACAGAAATAATCCTCTCTTTTAAGCATGCTGCTTTTGGTGAAAGAATCAATTCATAGAACACTTGGATAAAGTGAGGGGGTTTTGGGCATTTCAGTTAATGCATGAAAAATGCATAAAAATATCCCTGCATGGTCACCCATGATAAACATATTTCCAGGGACCACTGCACTGACCACTGTCTGACTGACTCAAAATATGTGCACAAATTTAATGTTTCATTTTCTGGGAAGTGTTTTACTGGACCAGTGGATTTCCCTGAAAGGGTATGTGCAATATTTGTGAAATACAACATTTTGCAATAAAAATAAAATAATAAAGAAATGCACTATAGAGACAGTTGGCAAGCTGAAAAAAGCCAGTAGTGGGAAAGGTGATTGAAAAACCAGTCCAATGTTGTTCTGAGTGATCACCTATTTGAGGCAATATTTCTACTACAACAGGACTGATCTCTTCCAGGATGACAGTCCAACACATAGGCTATGAGGGATAACTAAATGCTGTGATGATGACTCACATGTTATGGCCTTGCTAATTGCCAGATCTTCAACACCTTTGTGCCAGAGAACGTCCTCACCCCCATCATCAAAACACCAGATGGTGGAAGAATGAACAATCAATGTCAAAATGCACTGATGGTCTGCTGGTGGCACACTTTGGCTCAATATCTAATTAAAGTGTTTAATATTGACGTTTCCTTTCATTTCTTTTCCTTCCTGTTTCCCTTACTTGTTGATGTGGGACGTATAAAATGACGACGCCCAGGGGAGACTCATGAGTAAAAACAGTTCTGCTTGGTTGTGTTTTTACAGGATTGAGTTATCCTGCACCCTTAGTTTTGTTGTGACTTTCATCCACCAAAATTTTATGAACACCTATTTCAGAAGTACAATTACAAGTATATATATGTGCTCTAATTTGTGCTGTAAAAGAAAAAAATAAATACATTAAATTTGGAAAACACAGCATATCACTGCTGATCATTGGCTGATCTGTTATCCCTTTTCGAGCTTCTTTATATACCATTCCCTGCAGGTTTTTTGCTGACAACATTTTAAATCTTTGCATGTCTGAGGACTGAGCCAGGATTTGTCTGACCTTCTCAAACTTAATGAGGTTCACTGACAGGTGAGGAAGGAGGAGACGGTTTCATCCAACACAGGAACTCTGTCTCAGACTTCAAAACTTTTTTAGACAGCTAAATGGGGACAGGTTTAGCTGCCCCCTCATTAGGCTGGGCATCAGAGCAGAAGACCACCAAATGGCAGGAGTCTAGGCTATAGAGTTTTACAAAGTGCACACACCTTAACTAACATGGATGTATATATATATATATATATATATGTATATATATATGTGTGTGTGTGTGTGTGTGTGTGTGTACGCGTAGGTGTAGTACAAAATAAGACTCATTCAGCATTCTAGTACTCTCATTTTTACTAGTTTGGAGAGCAACTGGTGACGGCTACAAAACAACACACACTGCTCTTGCAGTTATTTAAGTAGTTATGACCCGCTCACTCTTTCTGGCTTCTTAACAATGTGTTTCTGTGTACGATAAACAGTGTAAAGTATGTGCAAAGTGATCCTCTGGCAGTGTCCCTGCTGTCCGTAGAGCTGCAGGAAGCTCAGAGACAATCGTTCAGACAAACATGGGTCTCTGAGGCGCTCTAAATTTCACCCAAGAAATCCTGTTGGAGAAGCCCAGGAAAACTCACTTGAGTGGCATAAAACACATGTCAGCATCCTCTTTCTCTGCTGCCTTTGCAAGGACTTTGTTCCTTTTGTAGTTTCTCTAACTCTGCATTGTCTAGTGGGTAAAGAACATACTTCCTATAATATTTCAGCGTTTTATTACAGAGACCGGATAGGCTAACATAACCTGCATAACATGCCTGCAAGGGTGGGGAAGCAAAGCATTAAAAAAAAGCCTTCTGTGCCAGTGTTTTGTGCTATCATACTAACCAGCATGGCTAAACCTAACATGGTAGAAAACAAATCAGGCTGCAAAGCTGTGCTGCCACACAAAGATCCTTTGTATGCACTACAATGAACAACCGTTACCTTGTTCATTTGGTACATAAACTTCAAGGTCCAGGCTTTTAACATAACTTAAACAGAGTTAATACATTTATACCTGTCCGAGTAAAGCCTAGAACAAAAAGCTTGATGAAGAATAGCACACAGAGTAAGCTTTATTGTTAACAAGCATTAACACTACACGAAACCTGTTTTTGTCCATGGATGAGCGTTATTTAATTTAATTATTCAAAAGTGTGTAAAGTACTGGTAGATCCCATGCTACCTTACCTGACACAGTTTGTTTTCAGTTTTCAGATGTCCCACCTCTTTGTACAGTAACATGTAATCTCAGTGTTTGTTCTATCTGGTAGCAATAGTGTTCAGGTGCAAATGAAAATAGATACATTTCAATAAATTTAGAGAAACTTTCTATTGTCTATTAAAATATGGAAAGTCATGACAACGTTCATGCTGTCAAATACATTGCATACATTTCAAAACTATCCCCTGAATCAACATATAGTATGACTGAGCAATTTCAGGTGTGCTATTATGTTAAATTCAAACCACTCAATTAAGTACGGTAATGTCTGATCATTGATGTTTTATTCATATGTTTGCATTTCTGACATATTATTTTACATCTCTAAATTTGTTTTTCTAGGTGGTGTGTGCATCTCCCAGTCTGTCAAAATTCCCCGGGAGCCCAAGCAAGGAGAGTTCGACAAGGTCATCCGGCGACTCCGAGAAAATCCAAATGCAAGAGTCGTCATACTTTTTGCCAATGAAGATGATATCAGGTATAACCTGTTAATAGATTAACACTTCTTTTGAAGATTAGGAAAACAGGACTACAGCACACAGCATGCAAACATGTGGGAGCGCAGCCGTTTCAGTGCGACTCTGACAGACTACTCTGTAATGAATTGCACAACAAAATCAAAGTGGAGCTGGTTGGGATGCTGACCTTATCTGTGGCAACATCTGTTTCCTCACCTTCGCAGGCGGCTGCTCCATGCAGCGAAAAAGGCCAACCAGACAGGTCATTTTATCTGGGTGGGTTCAGACAGCTGGGGCTCAAAGATCTCTCCGGTTGTGCAGCAGGAGGAGATGGCAGAGGGAGCAGTCACCATCTTGCCCAAGCGTCAGTCCATCAGAGGTACAGAGATGGACATTATGCAAGCATCTGATCTCCCTGCCTTCTAAAATTTCCATGCAAGTAAAAAAATAAAAAAAAATAAAAAAGTTTATCTTTTACTCTTTCAGAAGGCTACAAGTAGCTTTGTAATAACTTCAAACCTCATTTAATCATCAAAGATGTAAAAAAGTTCAATCAAACAAACAAAAAAGAAGTGAAGTGAATGTGCACATGATATTGAATTATCGCTGTCAGTATACTCTGGAACACATGACAGCTACGGTTCTCATATAGTTTTACACTGAGAATGACTGCATCACTGACAGTGAACCGACTGATCTGTCTAGGGTTTGATCGTTACTTCATCAGCCGAACGTTGGAAAACAACAGAAGGAATATCTGGTTTGCTGAGTTCTGGGAGAACAACTTCAACTGCAAACTCAGCCGTCATGCGGTGAAGAAAGGGTCCGGGCTCAAGAAGTGCACAAGTAAGATATTCTCCTGTTGAGAAAAAGCTATTCAGTGTTCTTTTTGTTTAAACTTTTACCCAACATGAAAACATTGGTCTTTTGATGTATCATGAGGGAGGTGACACATTTGGCTCATGGGGAAAGTGTTTTGACAGCGTTGCCCACCTATTAAAAGTGGAACAGCTATACATTCGGTCTTCAAAATCACAGTTCATCTCACAGCTCATTTCATTGCTGCTCTATATTTCTGCTGAGTCGAGTGTGTTTATCCACACAGCTATAACAAGCCAATGGTTTAGCTCGGCTGCATGCTTAAAGCTTCGGGCTTAATGCCATACTTTATACAGCTGTAGATAGCACAATCTCTCTTGGTGGGAAAAGTCACTGCATATTTTATCATGATTTAAACCTCTATTAAGTAGTAAAACATATAACAAAACTGAAATTTTGCTTACAGTCACCCCACTTGTGCCTTATCTTGAAAACTGCAACAGGGTAAAAACGAAGTCATGTTAATGAGCAAGTAACTTAACACCCCGCCCCCCAAGCTTGCCACCAACCATGTCCGTATGCTGTTTGATGCAGGCAGCACATAGTTGTTTTTAAAGGTTTCCTTCACCAAAAGTAGCTACTTGGTATGGCTGCAAAAAAGTTGAGAGAGCAATAAGAGTGAAACAAAACATTAGAATTGTTGGCTAGACACCTAAACAATGATCTAAAGTTGACTATAAAGCTCTGCAAAGCTGAGGGGATAGTATATTCAGGCTGTAATTCTCTATAGGCTCGGAGAAACCACTTTTACTTTCTTACATTGTTCCGCATTTGACAGTCCTCGTTTTCTTTTTTCTTTTCAAGGAAAACAAACTTGCACTGTTTTAAACCCTAAATAATATTAATTATAGCATCTTTAAAAGTGTTATTCTGGAAAATCAAAAAGCAAAAGAAACTGAGGTCCTAATTAGATTTGCTTTTTAAAACCAGTTTATTTCTTGTGCCAGTCCCAAGCCCCAGGTAAATGGGAAAGGTTACATCACAAAGGGCTGAAATCAAACATGCAGATTGTTGAGATGTCTATATGCAATTTCCATACCAGATCAGTCAGGGCTCAAGTTAACAATAACTGCCTCCAGTGCTGTTGCCCAGCAGGCTGTCAGTGGAGACAGTGTTGCTGTTGGCTGAAGATTTAAAAAAAGTGGGAAGATGTGTTTGGAGGTAGCAAGAGAGAAGGGAAGATATGAGTGTGGAGGTGAGAGCAGGGACTCTGTAGACTGGTAAAGGGAAAGAGCTGGTTCATGTGCTGGAGAATAGGAAGCTATATTGTTTGTGCGAGAGACCAGGTGGAAGGGAAGCAAGGACAGATGCAGTGGAGGTGATTGGTAATGAGGTTATTGGATGAGACTTCAGTGGACATGTAGGTGAAGGGAACAGAGGTGATGAGGAGGTGTTGGGTACATATAGTGTTAAGGAGAGAAATGCAAAAGGACAGATGGTTGTGATTTTGCAAAAAGGATGGAAACGGCTATGGTGAACACATTTCTCAAGAAGAAGGAACACAAAGTGATGTATAAGAGTGGAAGGACGTACACATTGGTGGACTACCTCTTATACAAAAGACGTCGTCTAAAACAGAAGTGGAAACAAGAAGCGGAAGTGAATGAAGACATAGGCAAGGATTAAATGGTGGAAATGTTGCACAGAGTTGAGACAGGTGCTGGATGGTAGGTGAGAGTTGTTAGCGGTGAGCGATACTGCCATGAAGGTGTTTGTGGTATTCTCTGGACAGAGGAAAGAAGACAAAGTGACATGATGGCGGTCACATTCATAAATGTTACTGCAGGAAAGTATCTAAAGGAAGAGATTAGCAAAGAAAAAGTGGAAAGTAGCCACAGTAAGAAAGCAGAAAGGACTACTGCAAGACTTTTTAACTAGATTGTTTAACACAATCTTGGAGAGTAAAAGGATGCCTGAGTAATAGAGAGGAAGTTTACTGGTGCTTTTCAAGAACAAGGGTGATGTGCAGAGCTGTAGTAACTACAGAGAGATAAAGCTGACGAGCTGCATGATGAAGATATGAAAAAGAGCTGCTGAAGTTGGGTTAAGAAGATAGGTGATAGGTGCCAGCAGCAGTATGGCTTCATGTGGAGAAAAGAGCTCAGTTCCAATGTTTAACTTGGTGTTGATGGAGGAGTGTAGCAAAGGTCAGAAGGAGTTTCACAGTGTATTTGTGGTCCAGAGAAAGCACAGTTGTACTTCATGAGAAAGCCAGAAGTGGCAGAGAAGTATGTGAAGATGGTGCAGGGCATGTTGGTCCTGAGCCCCTTCCTTTTTGCAGTGGTGATGGGCAGTTTGACAGATGAGGTCAGGCACATGTCTCTGTGGAGGATGATGATCACAGGCAACGCTGTGATCTGTAGTGAGAGCACAGAGCAGGTGGAAGAGAGCCCGGAGAGGTGGAGGTATGCTTTGGAGAGAAAAGAAATGAAAGTAGCAGCAAGACAGAATACATTTGTGTAAATGATAGATGCAACAGTGAATCTACAAGGAGCAGAGGAACTGAATATGGACAAGTATGCAACTATCGGCTATCCACGAGAGAGGAAGAAGATGCTACAGGTTTGGTGGATACAAGTGTCAAGAGTGATTTGTGACAGTGGAATAGCAGTAAGGGAAGGTTTGCAAGATGGTGAAGCCTCTTATGATACATTGCTTGTAGACAGTGACACTAACAAAAATACAGGAGGCTGAGCTGGAGTTCAAGATGTTAAGATTTTTGTTGGAAGTGCCCAGAAGGAGTGTATCAGAAGAGGGATATACCAGACAAGTGGCGTGAAGGATTTGCTGCAGTGACCCATAAAAGAAACAGGTGAAAAAAAAAGAATAATAATTAGGTTTGCTATTGGTGAGGAAAAAAATCAAGTAAGAGTTGCTGTATGCAGCCCAGCAAGCAAGGACACTGCCAAGAAACAGTCTAACATTGCTCTCGACTGTCAGGTCTTAGTGATCCCTTGAGAATCTCCCAAGTTTAAAAATTGCCACGCATAGCCTCAACCCTCGAGTGACATCAATTAATGGAAATATTTCTCCCTAACATATGCACAGTAGAAAAATGACTAATTAATAACTACAGCATAACACTGAAGTCTGCTGGAAAATGTGACAATACAACAGAGAAGAAACCAGAGGCGCAAATAAGAGTTGTATGATAATGACCATCATTACGCTCAAACACTGCAGAATTGTTGCAGATTTCATGCAGAAATAATCCATATCTTCTTAGTTACAGGTAGTTAGTATTTCCACTAAAGGCAGATCATCACAACTGGACTGTTAAAGCAGTATTTTGTTGTCGACCTTATGGAATCAGACTTTTGTGTTGCAAATAGTTGTTTCCTCTAAAAGAAGAGGCCAACTGATGACTGGATGGCGTTTCAACAACCTAAAAAATTAATGCTCAAATGCCCAGATTTGAATTATTTAATCTGATGATAAATTCACGCATAAAAATTATTTGCATATTCTTTTTATTCTTGAAATTTGATAGTATTCTGCTTTAGAGCAGCAAGGAAAGCTGGATATCATAGGACTGTGTGTCATTCTTTTGGTAATAAAACGAAAGTTATCATCATTGAATTATTGTAATTCATATAGCCCCCACTTGCCTCTGAAATAAACATATACTGAATCAAGACAGCTCACTGTGAGGACACATAATACACAATGGATAAAGAAGTCATAAAAAGAATCACATTATGTTCCGTAATATAGTTGGGAATGAGGAATAATGTTGGGGGCATACAGGATTGACAGAAAAATAGATCAGCACACAATTAGAGAACACAAAGTTAAAAACCCCTCACTCGAATTTACAGTTAAGAATGAGCAATGTGTCTTTAGGCAGAAACCATGCAAACTCCAAGAAATCAAAGGGAATAAAAGTAACAATCTAGATGCTGTAAGGTGACAACACTAACCACCGAGCCACCATTCTGCCCTGGAGCCAGATGTGTATATACGCAATCTACATACACCAGTTTCCACACAAACACTGTGTCGTGACAGCATGCGTACAATACGTCCACACTGGCTTTACATGCCAGTAATCCGCACATCAGTGGCTGGGTTGAGTTTCACATGCTGCAGCATTATGACTAAGAGAAAGAAAAACATCAAAGAGAGAATCTGGGCAGAATTTGGAGTCGGCGCATTGCACGGCTCCACGTGTACAGTAACATCTATGAATGTGAGCACGGTCTGTTTTCATTCATTTTCTGAAATAGTGACCTTTGTTTGTTTGACTGGCAAAGTTTACTTTGCTTTTATTTGTTTTTTCTTCAGCTCCTCAATTAATGCTAATTCAAAGTTTAGTGATGAGATGGCTTTTTTTTTTAATGTTTAAAAAACAAAAACATGAAATGCCTAGTTAGGTTGACAGCAGTCATCGGGACTGCAGCAGCAGAAAGAAAAAGACAAAAAACAGTATACTGCTAGAATGGGTGTGTGGGAAAATAGAACATCATTCTGTTACTAATGATGGAATTTGTGTTGAAAATGCATGCTATCTGTTGTGAGGCCACAGGTAATGTTACACTCTTCATTGTCTTTGTTCTTTTCATTTTTTTAATATTTAGCTCTAATGAGGTACCAGCTTTATTTTTTCCTCTGGCATTTCTTTTGTGGCAATATGGAAGAGGGGGGGTGGGGGGTTGCGCCGCTTAGTGCAGTTCAGCAGTGTCATAAATCACAAAATGCTCTAAACTAGCAGCATTACAGGCTTCATGGAGGTAGGATTTACAGCATGACTAAATTAGTCAAACATCATCTTACAATGCTATATGCATCAGTCACAGTGCTTTACCCTGTGATATAACATGAACAATATAGACAAATTTCATTTATTTATTTATTTTTAATTCCAAAGATTTAACGTGTCATTTAAAGTGGCTGTAATAGACCACTCAGTCAAGAGGACTTAATGGCACTGCAAAATTTACAGCTTACTTTTCTAAATGTGATGAAGAACTTTGATTTGTCAGGTAGTTAACTGACAGAGCAGCCATTCCCATTTAGATATATTACCTCTAAACAGTTTCTCAATGAACTTTGAAAAATATACTTGATACGAGAGCCCGGCTGCTATACATCCCATTATATCAGTCCATATTTTTTCATGTGAAGCTAGTCATTAGTCATTACTAAGATATTATAACAGTGCACAACAAGTTGTGGGTTAATTAATTATGCTGTACTCAGCTGATTGTTGCGTTTGTGGCCTCTGGTGGACAAACTATGTAATGCAACACTCATGACATGGTTGAAGGGTGTTTCTCCCATCTCTTCTTTACCTATCAGTTGGTATAAATGGCAACACAAATATATTGGCGTATAATAATATGTGTTTTGTTAACATAGCAGTTGGACTCTACTTGATATACTACTAAATCACTATACATTACTTAGTATAGCAAATGTTGAATGGACTTCACTTATTTTGCATCTTTTACCTTAGTGTTTACAAATTTTGTTCAACTGCTGACAGTGGAGGTAGAGTAAAATGTGCTTTTCTTCCTTTGTTGCGCATAACAAGTGGTAACAACTACACCAAAGCAAAGCAAATCTGACATACGGTGTAAATGGGCATGTTGACATGCAATTATGCGTGATTGTGGATGATCTTCCCACTTACCTCGGCTGTAATGTGTATAATAACATGTAATGATAAAAGACAAGGACCCCTGTGCTGAGACTCTGGAGAATCGTAATGCTTATTTATTTGTAGATAAAGGGCAGGGTTGGTAAAACAATAAATAACTGAAACAACCCTGGTGAAACAGTACAAACAAAACACACCAGAGACATACTTTTACTCAAGGGGTGGGCTGCAGAACCAAAAGCTGGTGCTGTGTTCACAGGCAGTAAAACCCAACATATAGTATTCTAAAGAGATAACACAGAGGGTTACATTCAGGGCATCACTCAGGTGGATAAGATAGTACTGATGGATCAATTTGTCTACTGATTGGCTACACTGACCTCTGCCCGCCCCCCAAGAGGGAATGTTGCCAAGAACAAAAAAAACTAGAAAGCTCCAGTGACCCTCTGGGAGTCTGCAGTCTGATCAACACCATGGCCAACACTTATAACATGTTTTCATTTCCTTATATAAGTGAGATGGAAAACATGGCTCAATGTTTATGTTTGGGCTCAAATGTGTGCCCATTTATTCTTCTTTGTGTCTTGAAATATCTGTAGTACTTTTATACTGAATGTTGAATACTGATGTCAATATTAACAGATGGGTCTGGGGGAAGATTCACATTTTATGTTTTGAATTAGTGTTTTATGGCAAAAAATTGCAAATAAACAAACCACTCCATGTCCTCCCACCCAAGTTATAGAAGATAAGCCAGTTGGTAATCTAAATATTTCTTAATGTCACAAAATCCTGTGCAGACCAAAACAAAATGTCAAACTGTTTAGTAATGCTGTCTGACTTTCCAGCTCTGTCTGTGGCACTCCATAGTCCTTGTGTTTCTTGTAGATTATGCAGACCTTTAAAACCGGTCAGGTTACATTGTTTTTGTTTTGTTTTTTGAAAAAAAGGCCACATCGTTTCCTAAAATAGCCGGGTACTGCATTTTTGAGCAATTACAGCAACAGAGTTTCTTATAATGAAGCAAGCGAGCATTAAAATTGCTTGTTTTGGGGGATTCTTTTCTGCCACCAGAACAGGCGTAATACTCTTTGGTACTTATTTGGCAGGTCAGTGGAAATCTATTCTCTAACACAGTTTTTCCAAAGATATTCCTTAACCTAGCATTCTGATAAAGGTTATGAGTATTGGTCCAAAATATCCATGAGGTGACCCTTCATGCATTGTCAGAAGAAAGCACTCTGATCAGGATAGAAATTTTCATCAAAGTAAAGGTGATCACTCAGCCCTGTACTGATTTGCAGCGACCCTTGCAGTGACCTCTCACTCACTCAGACACACACACTATAACAGAGTTACTGAATTCATCACTGTAGAGATCAAGGTTGTTTTTCCTTTAGTTTTTGATCAGAGACTTCAAAGCTCTGTTTTATGTTAAGGGATTTGCTGAATTTATAAATCTATAGAGAATCTCCAGTTTAATCCTTAAAAATAAAGATGCACTGCTTCAAAATGTAAATGTGTGTGTTATCTGCAAGATAGATTCAATCAATGAAACCAAAATAAATAAAATGGAGTGTTCCACAATGAGACAAGGAAAGAGAGCAAATACACTAAACGTGCTGATTGTTATCTGCCAATAAAACATTAAAACTAAAGATTTAATGATTACTGTAAAGCTTGTGCTCCCAATGATTATGACTTTAAATATTTTTAGTCTTCAGTTGCTGCAGAAGCTAAATTAATGGCTCTGAAAATACCCACATTAACATCGTTAAGTTTATCTCTATAGCAGGAGTGAGTGTTGTATAGGCACCTGCATCTCTCAATAAGTAGCTGTTCTTCTATCACTTGCCTCGCTCATTACAGACATTTTAGTATTAAACTTCCCTATCAGCTCTGCTTCACAGGGAGTGAGAGTCTCACAGAATTTGTTTGAGGTTAAAGTATGACACTTGAGCTGCACTCCACTGGTGGGGAGCTTTGCAGTGTCCCTGTGGCAGCTGTGCAAAAACCACATGGGGCATGCTGCAGAATTATCAGTGTCCTGAGAGGGTTAGACTGCTTAGTGTGATCAAAGGATAAGGAGGGCATGAGTGACTGAAGAAAAAAAGTGAGACTTGTCTTTTATCTGGGAATGAAGGAGATGTAAAACTGATATTGATTAATGTTGAGAGGAGAGGGGAGGTAGAGCAGGGACCCATTTCGCTGGCTGTGTGTTTTGCCTCTGTATTAACGATGTGAGCGGAACAGCACAGAAAAAGCAATGCAGATAAACCAAGCATGTGCTCTCACATCCAGGCATCTATTTTTAAACTGCTCACCCCGAACGGGGTTTCGGGGTGACTAGAGGGTTTTTCAGCCTTCTCTGGGTAAGAGATGGGGATTATATTGAAAGGCTTGCCAGTTTATTACAGAAAAATGAAAATCTCTGATCAATGGTGTGATGGAGAGTTAAATAGTGAACAATTTCTATAATTTCATTTTAAAGCCTACACTTGAGTTGATTCCATGCATGAGCACATGAAAACGAAAATAAAATCATAACTATTAACCAGTAAATAGCAATTACATTTAATTAGTTAGAATGTTGACTGGGGTAAGTTTTGAAATCTGTTTGCTAACATGATGTAACCACATCGGTTCTTTACATATACACAGATTGGCCATTGTATTTGGTACACCTGAGTTGGACTCCACTTCAGCCTAACCCAGGCCAACTCCAATCCAGTTGGACTGGGTTTGCTTCGAAAGCTGGCTTAATTCTTCATATTCAACAAGGTGACAGGAAATATTGCTCTGAGATTCTGGTCCATATTGACATAATAGCATCACACAGTTGCTCTAGAATTGTCAAGTGCACATCCATGCAGCAAATCTTTGTTTCACCACATTGCAAAAGTGTTCTATTAGATTAGATGTAGAGACTCTGGAGGCCTTTTGAGGACAGTCGATTCATTGTCATGTTCAAGAGACCAGTTTAAGATGAGCCTTGTGACATGGCACATTATCCAACTGCAAGCAGCTATCAGAAGATGGGTAGACTGTGGTTATAAAGGGGTAAACATGGACAATATTCAGGAAGGCTGTGGGGTTTAAATGTTGTTCAGTTGGTTTTGAGGGGCTCATAAGGCACCATTTGTTGGTTACGTAGTTGTTTATTACATTGTCATTTATCAATGGCTTTATGGGTGGTAAAACCAGCTGTGAAAAGGTTACTGAACATTAACACAATATAGTTTAAATTGTAGTTTTTTTTTTAAATCATAGTGTTACAATTACATTTACTTGAAGTAGCATTTTAATTTATTGCTTCAATTAAAAAAAAATTTCATTGACGATACCACAAAATATAAAATTGTTTCTTGAGTATTAGTCCAATTTTTTAAAATATGATATCATATTTGTTTATCTATTTTTTTCTATAGTTAAATTCCTATTTCTGCTTGACTGAAATTATACACGCAACAGAAATGATTCTGAAATTATTATTTTTAGTCCTAATACATGAATACATGAACTTTAGCTATACAATCACGTATAGGAATGTACAGTGAAATTCACAGAACATGTGAAATGAAGGCACGTGACACATGTCGGCAGCGTCACATTAACTTAAATGATGGTCCAATTGCCTCAGTGGACTGGATGGCCTGCAGCCGGTCATAAGCTGAAAAATAGGTCAAAGGTTTTGTGCCCACACTGTCTGTCACATAATGTATTGTGTTTCACCTCAGTGGAAGACACCCACACTCAGCTTCTGCTTTGCTTAATCTAAAAGGATTTCTCTGAAAGCAAAACGCCAGCTTGGAAAAGTTGTGTGAGAGTGCCAAAATGCCAATGAGGAGTTAGCTATAAAGAGAGACAGAAGGAAAAAGGGAAACTGTCTTATGGAGAAGAGACAATACAAAGTTAGTGTGGGTGGCCTGCCAAGACTGAGAGAGAAATATCACTCTCACACCCACTCTGGCTCACAGGATTCCCCACGGCATAAGCATGGCGGCCAAACTGTGACAATCTCTGTCCAATCAAGGCCCTGTGGCCCTTAATTACTGAGCCGTAACCTCCAACAATAATTCATTCATTTTCAAAGCTCATGAGATAATCTGAGACTTAAAACCCCTCTGGTCTGCACTGAGGAGCTGGAGATCTAGCAAATGAAAGATGGCTAACAGAAGGAGACCTTTGCTGATTTGCAGGCTAGCACTCTTTCAGATTGAAGTAGTTGCTGAAAATAGCTTGCACCTCAAGAGGATAGTTGTTGCATGATAATGTTTAGGAAAAAGTTTAGTTATGAAAGCTGACTATTGGCATGTCCAAAAATATCCAACAACCACATACTCACAAAAAGCAGATCTAGCTTGTATATTGATGAGGTTTGTTAAGGTGGCTTTTAATATTGATATTGCTCATTTGTAGTTTATGCTCATTTGTAGTTTATAACTTCATATCACTTCTGACGGGATAATGTCTTTTTGCACAAATTGTTATTAGTCTGTGTTGAAGGGTTTGGCCATATTTGTTTGAACAGTTATATAAAGGGAGGCACCAACCAGTACCAATGTTTTACAAACATGTATTGTTATTTTTCATGTTTAAGAAGCTTTCACTAGAAAAAGTACGTTTTTTTCTTTTCTTTGAGCAATTAGTGCAGCAAAATTGAAGATAGAACAACAACATAAAAAAAACTGTCAACAGAAAACAACTTCTTATTTGCTGATATAACTGAGATATTGCATTTAATTATTCACAATGTGAGACCCGTTTTCAAGAACAATTCACTTCAAATTCGTAGAAGCCTACATGTCCCACCAGGAACAAGAAATACTGAACAAAATATGCATAACAAAACTAGAATTAAATGAAATTATTAATTAAAAAAACAAATTCTTAGTACAAAGACTTTGCTTGCAAAAAAAATAATTGAAACTACAATATTTTATCTCGCTGCAGAAATAACATTTGACGGAGTTAACTGGAAATTTTTATTTGCAACTTTAGGCAAGGCAAGTTTATTTATATAGCACAATTCAACAGCAAGGTGATTCAAAGTGCTTAGACTTTGAATCTTTACACAAACTTTACACAAATTTGGTTTTGGAAACTCTTTCATAAACTCTTTCATAAACTGGTTAAAATGTTATATAATTCCCCAACAGCTTGTGTCAGAACAAATGACCAAACATCCTCCAGCTTTTGTCTCCTGAGGGGCACCAGGCAGGGATGCCCACTCTCCCCTTCACTGTTTGCAATTTCTATCGAACCACTTAGTAGCAGCAGTTAGACAGGCTAAAGGAAGTAAGGTCATAAGATTCAATTCAATTTTATTTATATAGCGCCAAATCACAACAACAGTCGCCTTAAGGCACTTTACATTGTAAGGTTGACCCTACAATAATACATACAGTGAAAAACCCAACAATCATATGACCCCCTATGAGCAATCACTATGGCGACAGTGGGAAGGAAAAACTCCCTTTTAACAGGAAGAAACCTCCGGCAGAACCAGGCTCAGGGAGGGGCGGCCATCTGCTGCGACCGGTTAGGGTGAAAGAAGGAAGACAGGATAAAACACATGCTATTAAGATGCAAGAATGTAGAACATAAAATCAGTCTTTATGCAGATGATGTGTTGCTTTTCCTTCAAAACTCAGAAACCAATATCGTTGGGGTAATTACATTAATAAACTATTTTTCAAGAGTTTCAGATTATTCTATTAACTGGTTAATCTACAGTTCTTCCAATTAATTGCTCCTTCTATAATTGTTCTTCTACCCCACTGCAATTGGGAAACATTAAATATTAACGTATTAATGTCTCTCCTAAGCTAAGGTTTATCTAAACTAAACCACATCCCACTTTTAAATGAAATATAATACGACCTGGAGAGATGGAAATCTCTACCCACATCACTCATTGGAAGGGTCACTTCAATAAAAATTATATTCTTACCAAAAATCAATTATTTATTTATATAGAGTAAACCATCACCAGACTGGTTCAGATCTCTGGATTTGTCTATTTCCAAATTCTTTTAGAAAGATAAACCCTCCACATATCAGCTTAAAAATGCTACAAAGGACTAAGAACAAACAAGGACTAGATCTGCCTGACTTTCAACACTACTTCCTAGCTAACAGGCTACTCTTAAAACACCTAAATTACTCTCTAAAATATACAGAACACTCTCTCAAATAGACCAATCCCTTCCTATTACAAAATGGGAAGCAGATTTATCAGTCAGCATGGACCAAAACTTCTAGTCTCAGGTATGCTTAAAAATCTTTCAATTGATTAGAAATCCCACTCCACAATTAATACAATACAAAATACTACATAGAGTGCACTATACAGGTCAACGGCTGTTCAAGATGGGCTTTACGTCTTCTAACAACTGCTCTCACAGTCAAGGCAATACACCAGACAGTTACATCCACGCTATTTGGCCTGTCCACCAGTTCAGAAGTTTTAGCGCAGGATGTGTGAAGACATATCAAAGTGTGTGCAATGTAACATTCAAACCTCCCCCTAGTGTGCTTGTTGGGCTGTCACTGCAGAGATGAATACGGTCCTCATAAACTGGAAAAATAAACAATAATCTTAATTCTAACCAATATAGAGACCATCTAACAGATCACATTAGTCTTGATATAGCTTGTGCCACTACATGGCTCTTGGGTGGTGTTCTCCTAGCGGCTGCTTGCAGAAGGGCTGGGTTACTGACCTGGTAGCCTTGCTGCCACTGGGTGGGTCTGGGGCGGGCTTGGGGATATGGGGGTGCTCCTCCTCCAGGCTGGGGCTCTGGCTGGGCCTTGGGGGCTTGGGTCCTGGTTGGTGTGTTGCTGAGGTTGTGAGGGGCTGCGTGCATGGGGGCCCAGCCCTGGTGCGGTCAATGAGGGAGCTGGCCCCTTGCACGCAGCCCAGCCAGAGCCCCAGCCCAGAGGAGGAGCACCCCCATATCCCCAAGCCAAAAAGGTGCTACCCCCTCCCCCCTCCTATCCCGAACTGAATCCCTCTACCCGCTACACCATGCCCACCCACACATGCAGGGCCTTGGGGTGCAGGTGTGTCACCAGTTTGCAGGGGAGACATTCCTCCTCTGTCCCCTTCTGGCCACCTGTGTTTCAATTTTATTCCACAAGAGAGGTATGGGGTCTTCACTCCCCCGTTCTCTGTTTGCCATTGGGGCGGGGGGCTGGGAGGAGGAGTTGACCTTCTGGTCGGGGTCTGGAATGCGCCCTGCTGCTAAGGGACCGGGGACGGTTTGCTTGTCTCCACTCCAGGGAAAAGGGTAACATCTCCTGGATTTAGGGGCAGATTCCCCCACTGGGGGCGAGGGTACCTGGACCTGGTCTATAGAGTATGTTTGGGGAGTGTGATTGTGTGTACAGTGTCTATTTCTGTTTGTCTCCACATTGGCCGAGTTCCGAGTATTTGTATGTGTGCATGAGGGTGGGAATGCGTGTCTGTGTGTGCCTGTTTGATTCAAGATTCAAGATTCTTTATTTGTCACATGCACAGTTATACGAGTACAACACGCAGTGAAATGTATCTTGACACGCTCCTCGACTGTGGAAAAAGAGAGAACATTATATACATTAACTGAATATATACAGGAGGACATTATGTTCAGCAAGTAACATTATATGCAGCAAGTGAATTATGTACATTAAGTGAATTAAATAAAATATGACAATCTGGAAATTTTAAATTGAAAATCTGAAAAATGTACATTGTGTGAGTGGGTGCTAAAGTGTCTCGTGCTGTAGTGAGGTTGAGAAGAGTCTGGGATGTGTTAAGTATAACACTGTCTCAGTCAGATGCTTATGGATGCTTGGGGGGTGACTTCTCTTGAGTCTCTCTTTTCTTGCCCGGATGGTGTGGAACCTTATTGCAGAAGTTGGAACAGTTTGTTGCCGGGATGGGACAGGTTTGTCTGTGTCTATGTCAGGTCGGGTCTCAGACTCTACCTCTCTGGGAACGTCTCAGGCCCTCCAAGGTATGGAGGCCTATCTCCCCTCACCACACTCCCTGCCAGTGGCTGATGCCCTCAGACGTCGGTGCGTTGGTGATTCTTGCTGTCCAGGGCTCGGCGCTCAGATATATACCGGCTCACTCCCGGTGGCCGCTTGGCGGGGCATGGCGCCCGTGGCTCAGTCAGATCCTTCCGGGGGGGTGGGGGGGCCGCTGGGCCTGGGGCTCGGTCCACTCTGGCGCGACTGGCTGCCTCCAGCCCCCTGTGGCTTCTGCACCATGGCTGATGGGTGACCTCATGGCTGATGGGTGACCCCATGGCTGGTGCTCTCCTCAACTCTTGCCAGGAGGGTGGCATGGTTGCCCCTCTGATGGTCCTCCCTGGGCTCTCTGGGCCTCTGGATGTCTGGGGCCTGGATCTCCTTCATGCTTGCTTCATGCCCTGGGGGATGGGACTATGGCTCCCCACATCCTCTAGCAGATTGTTACGTGGAGAAACCTTTTGAATACAAGCGCGCTCATCCACACGGGTACTCACAGACACAAAGTATATCTTTCGTGGCTGCTACCTCAAGGCACATTGTACACTGTCAGTCTTGCGTGCTGCACAATAACATTTAATATTTAGTATTTACTGTTATTTACACTTATCTAGGTTATTGCAATGATGCTGTGTTTATTCTGTTGCTCTATTTTCGCTTGTTTTCTCTTTTTTCCTCTCAACAGGTTATCAAGGTGATTTTTTTTTTAATTGTCTACTCTCACTGTCCCTCTTGCCCTCCTTTCTTCCTTCCTTCCTTCCTTCCTTCCTTCCTTCCTTCCTTCCTTCCTTCCTTCCTTCCTATCCCATCAGTCCCAACTGTAATAACTTAAAATAAAATAAATCAATAAATAATAATAACAAAGGACCAATGCAGCAAGGCCGTGGTGATCCACTTGGTAAAGTAAATCTGTTGGGCATCTTTCTTGGCCTTCAGACAATAATTCTGATAGCTAAGAAGAAAAAAAAAAGAACAATTCACGATATATTTAATTGAAATTGAACATATGTACAAAATAAATGATCAATTTATAAAATACAGTTTTAGTAGCTTTTAAACTATAAATATAATAATTGGAGAGAAATGATGTGGTTTCTGCAGAGATAAGACAAGCAGTAATTATGTAATATTAATGTAATTGGAGTCAAGGCAGAGGTGCACTATATTGATAAAAGTGCTGGGCCACCTTCACATTATACCTATAGGAGCTGCTCAGCCATGGAAACCCTGCATATTTGCCCAGCAGGACACTGGGCAAATATGCAGGACACTGGGCAAGTTTGCACACTATGCGCCTCACTTGTTGGTGACTCTCCTCTGCAACTTTTGCCATTATGTGGCTAAGCTGCTATTGTTCGCTTAAACTTAACCTTTGTAATAAAACCACTTGCATAGATCATAGAATATCTAGAGCAAAATCATTTTTTTGTGAATTTAACTTGTTGTATTTGTGGCATCCTATTAGAGCACTACATTTGTATTTGTTCGTATGGCTTAGATTTTGATTTAGTTACTCTCAGTGGCATGGCAAAATAAGGTATAACTTTTTTTTTTGTCATGTTTAAAAAGACTCTAGTTTATTAAATCATTAACCAAGAATTTAACCAAATAAGTACTTACTTCCACATTTACCAAAATATTTCTGTAAGTTATAGAACCGCTATAGTATACTTTTTTTCAGCCAACAGTATGGCAATTGTTGTATTAATATCAGCAGCTCATTCCCTGCTGTGTGCTTATTAACTTGCAAAGCCTAATTGAATTCTATGCAGCTCTATCATTAGCTTATACCTAGTAATTAGTCTATTGTAAATCTTAATTGAACACACCTGCTTTTAATAATGGCTAATGTGCATACAGCAGATTTACATAGAAACAGCTTTAAGACTTCAGGCTTGTGAGCAGACAGCCGAAGTTAGGATTGGCACGTTGTATCTCCTTAGACCCCACCTCCTCACAGCAATTAACAATCACAAAAACCTCTGGAACAACCTGAGCCAGGATTAATAAACTCCTATCACGAGTTATTACATTGAGCCCGTAAGGGGATTATCCCTGTTCTGTGAATGGATGTGTCTATTTCCTGCTTCTTTGGGTCTTCTAAATTGAACCAGGCAATAAATACTGAATTCACAGTTGGACACTCGGTCAAGAAAGTAAGGAATCAAAAAAATTGATCAAAATTGAAGAACTGTTTAAAGCGCCTAGTGGAAATTAGCATGAGGCATATTCTTAATAGTTGTAGAATAGACATGCAGGCCCAAAATGTAATGGTTACAAAAATCACACAGAGGGAACTCTACTCTTCCTTCTGAAGATATAAGAGAGACTCTTCATTTTTAACAGATGAGATTTCCCAGAGGAGAAGACCTTGCACTCCAGATATTAGAATTGATTCAGTCCTTTGCAGCGATGCAGATATTTACTTTCTAGCTAATTGCAAGAGGCAACACCATTCAGTACATAAAGAATAAGGCTCACTGAGGAGCAATACATTTTCTTCTGTCTTTTGGACTGATGCCACACCTTTCATTTAAAAGGTTTAGTTAGTGTGAACACAATTGTCTTATCCAAGAGCTGCCATCCAGAGTGGGGATGACACAGGAGAGAAGTGTTGAGAAGATAAGTTTTCCTGACTATTGGCACACATCAGCAGTATCTTCATCAAGTTACTTTATAATTTTGTTTCAACATGGATTGTTTTGTTTTTTTTGCTATAATTGTTCATATTAATTGTCTAGAACAGGCACTGAATAGGCTGCTTTATCATCAGCCTTCTTCAAAGTGTCAGAGACAAACTCACAAGTAGATAATTCTTTAAGCTGGATCCACTCATGGAAACCACTCAAGCCTTTAAATGAATACAGTTTTCTTAATTGCATGATGTGGCTGATAGAGCTACAGATTCTTTGCCTGATTGAGTCATTTAAATCCACTTGTAAAATCTTTTTCTGTCTCAAACACGATTGCTTGACTACACGGATACTAATGCTGGACACAACCTTGTACTTGACATGGTGACCAAACCAATTGAATGACCGCAGATCATTATATATATCACTTACCATGGTTTGAATTATTTCATGAATTCTTTTAACCAATTTATATTTCTAAAATCATACATATACATGTTAGTTAATGCTTGAGATTGGTCTAATTTTCATGTGTCTATGTCTTTCAGATCAGGAGCGAATAGGAAAGGACTCGCAATATGAGCAGGAGGGAAAGGTACAGTTTGTTATTGATGCCGTCTATGCAATGGCTCATGCCTTGCACAACATGCACCAGGAGCTCTGCCCAGGCAAGGTTGGTCTCTGCGCTAAAATGGACCCCATAAATGGCACTCATCTGCTCAAGCATATTCGGCGTCTCAACTTTTCAGGTCAGTTATAGATTCTCAAATGTACGCTTTTAGGATAATGTGGGATTACTTTACTGTCAATGAAAGTTTATTAGAAATGTTTATTTGAATAATGTTCATGAATCAGTGATGATGTTACATTGAATATCTAAGTAGGCATAGACGGGGCCCTTTTTGGCAGCTGTCATTCTCGTATTTAAGTGACACATTATGTTACCAAATGCAAGTTTTTATGTTAAAAGGCTAACTCATAATTAGCAAAGCCTTTTTGAAAAACCCATGTGGCACAGCTGAAAGGGTTTTTGAGAAGCAGGTGTTTTTGAGAAACATCTGTTTTTTGAGAAACAAACGCTTCAGTGAGCCTCAACCGCATGCTTATAAATGTAAAACAAAAAAAAAGGAAAAGAAAAAAGAGTGGTGTGGAGAGAATCGACAGATTGATCCAGGTTTGAAGTCTTTGGATAAAAAAGTGTGACAGAGTACTTGACTCCACCTGTCAAGCGTGGTGGAGATGTGGTGCTTCAGGGTGTTGGGGTGACAATAGAGATAGATATTTAAAGTACATAATAAAATACATCTATAACAATGACTGATATCTTTTTTTTTAAGCCATGCAAACGACTCCAACTTGCAGGAGGTGCTTACGAAAGCATGTACTGCATTTACATTCTTTAGACTGACAATTATAATGCCAAAGGTCTGTGAGGCTATGAACGCTGCAAAGAGATGATTCTTCTCTTCCTTCAGTGGCAGAACAGTGTCTTATATATGACTTGAATATATTTCCTACTGACTTTGTAGGAAATTGAATGCATACAACTATGATTTTTTTTATGTGAAATGTGACTTTTTAAGGTTGAAAATCTTAAACATTTTAATAAATATGTAAGTAGCGATTTATGGACTGTGAAAAAGCAATATAGGATTACAAACATACATTGCATATAGACGTTCAATAGCCATTAGAGGTCTGCGTTTGAGCGTTAAAATGGTAAGTACTGTGACATTATTAGAATGATTATTTTTGGCACAACCATACAGTTTGAAGAACATTGTCGTATATTGAGATGCCATTTCTGGCTCCCAACCCAGAACACAACTTACTTTTCCCCCTCTACTAATATGACCTATTTCCCAACTCTTCATGTAGCGTTACATTAAACCCAGTTATCAGTCAAGTTCACATTCATGACTGGCATATTAATAATTGACTGCTTTCACACAAAGAGCAGTGATCCAGAGTTTCATTATATAGACAGTCTTTTTAAAGCAAAGCTGTTCAGCGCAATTAAAATTCTTTCATAGAGACTTGAGTATGCAGTGTTTGTACAGATAAATTATTCATTTGAACTCATGCTCTTCAAGCTAATTTGTCATTTTAATATCTAGTTATTACATTGGCAGAATGTCAATTTAATGTTTAATTCACATTTGGGAAGTAAATTTATATTTTTAGTTTCAAAATAATTTGATTGGGTGATTTTGCAGGTTTTTTGGTATCATTAAACCTGCTTTTGAACATAATATCAGCATTTTTGGTTATGACATAGTCTTTAGCCACCGCCCAAAGTCAGTTTTACTTGCACTGTTAAATCCATGTTTACAAGCTTGAAACAACCTGCTCATAAAAAAATAGCACTAGAGCACTACTAGATTGCCATGTAGACCCTAAGTGTGGCAATAAATGGGGACACTTTTTTTTTTATTGGCCTAAAAAGCTTTTACTTAAGTGATCTCAGTAATCACTACTGACTTCTGTCCTGAGTTATCTGGGCCAAAATTTTGCTTGCTAGAGTAAAGCAGTGTAACCTCCTGAAATCTGCTATTACTGTTGATGAAATGAAATCCTAGCTGAGGACAATTATGTTACTCATGGACATAAAGCTAGTTTCTTCTAATACATCAGCAGGAGTCAGTGGTTTTCAGGGAACAAGCATCATGAGTGCATCATTATTACCAAAGCAGGACTGTGTACAGAATTCAGTAAAATGTAGTAATTTCAACTTTGGCAAAAATAGTACTGTGCAAAAGTCTCAAGCCACCCCCATAAACTTTCATGTCTATGTCCTTGAGCAGTAGTGGTTTTGAGCAATAGTTCTCCAGGTGTTCTTGAGGTCTATCAAAGTGTAGGATTTTTTTGTAGTTGTTTTTATATTGTCTGCTTTTAATGTGGAAACTGGACAAATAGACGGCAAAAGAAGTCGAAGGCCTAAAGAAAAATGATACAGCAGTTGCACTGTATCTGAAACTTGTGTCCTTAACAAATTGGTAAAAAAATCTCACAAAAATGTGACACAGGACCTGAAGAACGCATCTGGCCGTTGAGTTGATCCATCTATTTTCTCACCAAACTTAATCAGAAATGGTCTCAGTGGAAAGGTGGCTATCAAGAAGCCTTTCTTAAGGAGGAGAAACAGGGAGAAAAAGCTGAGGCATGTCAAGTCACATAAGAACTGGATTGTAAATCTGTGGCTACAAGTCTTATGGAGGGATGCATCCAAATATTATCAATATGTACTGAGGGGGTTAGGAGAGAGGTACATCACTGAGTGTTTGCAGCTATCTGTAAAAGACGGTGAAGGTTCTGTAATGGTTTAGAACTGCATTTCAGAAAGTGGTGTTGGTGTAGACTTCATTTTTAGATGATCAGACAGATAGAAAAAAGAGAAGTTTTCATGAATATCTCTATGTCTACACTATGTTTATGCTCAGCATAATAATGATTCCAAACACGCTGCCTATACAATAAAAGCAATAGTTTGATAGAAAACACACACAATGTACACTCGTGGATTAGCCTCCCCAGAGCTGGGACCTCTGAATTGTTGAAGCAGTGTGGGTTCATGTTGAAAGAGAACAAGCGGCAGCCAACTCCTGATGACAACTTAAAGAAATTTCAAGACAGCTTGCCTAAGAGAATTCATGCTGTGTTGAAGAAGCTCATTAGAATTGTACACAGTCTGTCTTTGCCTTAAATACAGTATATCTGGATATCTGGAGTACAAGGTCTTCTCCTCTGGGAAACACCGTAAGAAATGAGTGGTGATTCAAGAGTTTTGCACAATGGCAACCCTTTTTTAAATCTTATTACGTAATTCCTCAACACAATATTTAGCATCAGTTCAGCTCTTTTCATCCTATTTATGAGATATTGATGTAAAGTACTGATTACAATCTCATGGCTTAGTAGTAAATCAGGTGCCCTTAGCACTGCTCTGCACCAGCTGAGCTGCTCGGGATCCAATAATGTGAGAGAAAAACAACTGGCAACATGCAGTATGTTGTTGAAAGTGGTTCTCATGATCTGATGTAAAACAGCTTCTGTAGTTTTCTTTTCATCCCAGGCAAAAAGGTTCTGATAGTTTCTGTCTAGACAAATCATATTTATGTCGTTGTCTAGACAGTGATGTGCAAGCTTTCCAATTTCATATGCTGTATATAGACCAGTGAACCTGGAATTTCAAAAGCAACCACTCTTGAATTGAATGCAACTTCTGTTTCTCCCTTTTAGAGCTGATGTTTGGATGCTCCTATAAGAAATGACATTTTCAACAATGGAAAACAAGAAATCAAATTAAAATGGACATATTTAATATATAAGAACTGTATGATGGAATAACATGTTAGAAATGTGTGTGGATTATAAGTGCATCCGCAATCGATTAAAACATTTATTTAATTGGGCTGTTAGTAAAGTCATGATAGAGTGGTGCTCTCTCTAAAAAGTGGTTTCAACAGGGTTTTTACCCGTGAGCGGGTACAGAAAACTCCTGTGCAGTAAGCACTTTTGAGCTGAATTTGTTCTTAGCAGGCAGACTATATTCACACCATCAGACCAGAGGGGTTGCCTTGAGGTTACACTACACTTCATCTAATTGCATCAGCTCACAGTGGTATATTGAAGTTGTCCAGATACATAAAACAGCCCAACAGCTGAGACTGTACTTACTGGCCAGTGTACAAAAACTTCAAAGATAATATTTATCTCTGTGTTGGGATATTAGTATGTTACTCAGCAGTAAATACACTGAGCAGTTGTCCTTTTTCTTCCTACAAATTGACAGAAATGTATGTAAAAGTAGGTCATTCTTTGTTGTGATGAATCATTCTTGAGGTCGAGCCAGCAAGAATCTATTGTTACACATTTCTGTTTATTGTAAGCAGTTTCAGCAGACATCTTCTAAAAATAATTCAAATTTCTTCCTCTGCAGACCTGCATAGTTGAGCAAGTCCATACACAGCTCAAATGCACTCTGTCTTACATTACAGATGTTGAAACTGGTAAAGGTCGACATGTTCCTTTAAGTACAAAGATGTACTAAACCTTCTGCTCCTCATGTGCCAGAAAAATAAATAAATGCATCAGTATGTCAGCAGACTGTCATGGGCTCAACAAGGGACACAGTAGCTGATGACAGATAACCTTTTAGAAAATATTAAAAGAAAAGTCAAAAAACATTTAGTTCTATTGGTCTGTGGTGTCTGCGCTTACTCAAAAAAGCTTTTATTCTTTTGTATTTTCCACACAGATGTATCTGGGGATGTAACTGTGTTTCCTCTTTTGTAAATCACCGACTTCGCAAGTGCTGATTATTGGTTCATTCAGCAGCAGCTGGAGCTGCAGCCCACAAAGCGAAAGAATCAAACACCTTCAATCTATCTTCATGCCCTGTTTGACACTTTAGAGCTTTCCTTTTCTTGCTCCTTCTCAGCAATGCATGTGTCTAATGGTTGTTGAGACTTCAGTGGGCCACAGTTGAATAGAGCTTCCTGTCAGTGTTTCATGGCTCTTGCAATCACATCAGGGGGAGGTGTTTTTGTTCTACCTTTGACTGGAAAGCAGTGGCCTTTCCACTGTCTTTCTCACCAGGGACAGCAGTTATGAGTACAGAATAAAGGCATGCTCTCTGGTTTTTCCATTTTTCCACACTTCTCTTTCTTCTCAGAGATGTGCAAAATCTTCATTGTCGCATAGCACAAAAGCTAATTCTATCCTGACATATTTTTTTGCACGTCTTTTTTGTATTTGGCATAGTCAATACTCAATTGTGTTATTGACAAAAGATCCCCCCTGTATCTAGTAGGATAGACATTATCTTAAAAGAGATCTGGAGTCTGTGTGTAGTACAGAAGCTATAACAGTAAAGCAAATGTTGAAATACCAGCTGGGGTTGTTATTTATCTTTATTTGAAAAAAACTTTAATTCTACCAGAAATAGGCCTTTTTTTATATACTAGTACTTGTAACCGTTTGATGAACTGCTCTCATTTTAAAATCCTATTCAGAGTGACTGTAGGAGGTGTGACCTCGTGGCTATGTAGTGTTGCAGGTAATGTGGGAACACAGAGAGAATGACTGACCACCACTCAGTGTAGTGTGGACAGCGTCAAAGAGCTCGTAGTCAGAGCTAACCAGGCATGAGAAGCTACTGTCAGACTGTGTTTCTCCCTTGGAAAGATGGAGAGTGTGGTGGAGCTTTGTCAGCCAATGGAAACACATTTGAAGTCCTTTGAGAGTGTTCCTGTGTAAGCACCTGAGCTGCTTTTCAGACCAGAGTGGCTTTTCTGTGTTCTTGTTTGTAAGGCAGTGTCTGTACATGGCCATATAACACAATTTTGTCTCTTCATCAGCCCTAAATAATTTGTTAAGCATTGGAAGTGCAGTGTTTACTTGTGTTTTTGAGGGTAGAAGTGCTGAGTCAGCAGAAGACGATAAACTGAACAAACGAGTTTCAGAGCAGCGGGGTGTGGCATGGAAAGCTGGCAGATGTTGCTTGGAAACACACACAGAGGAGAGACCTTTATAGTTGTGAAGAGAATCTCTGAAGATGCTTTACGCGGATGACTTTTCATTGGGAAAGTTTTGAAGTAGGATTTAAAAACACATCTCATCATTCCATGTGAAAGCACTGTTTTCATTCACTTACTCTTCTAGTGAGTGTTTTGGGGTCTTTTTGCATCTTTCTGAGTATAGATTAAACGAGTCAATACAACAGAGCAATGCAACACTTGCAGCACAGTGAAACTTCAAAACGTATATTCATCCTTTTACATGCATTTGAAACAGCTGCACGTCAGGTTGTATTGACAGTAATTTATGGTGCTCTCAAATAAGGCAGAGATGGACTAAATGAAAGCTTTGTTTCTGTTTTATAAAGAGAAAGTCCTTTTACAACCGTGTAGCGTGACATAGCTGCTGTTGTACTGATGAAATTAGTGCTGTGAGATTCCACATTATGCTAAATTTACCATGCTAGCACTAACATTACTGTTTTTTCACTCCTCTTTGATACTTTTTGCATGTCCTTCATTTGTTTGTGTTGGGTATTATTTAAATACCAGCTTTTACGTGACTATTTGCAGTATTTTAAAATATCTACACTCTCTTAGTAGACCTGAAACCCAGATGTGTTGTGGTGATTTGAATATACATTTTCACATATTATAGGATTTTTAAAAGCAACCACTTGCATGCTTTCAGAATATTTTAGGGACAGTTTGAGAGTACTTGCAGATAGTGAACGTGTATATGCCATGACTGAGCAATCATGTAAAGGTCATGCCTGTGACTGAATGGCTTAAAGAGTGAAAGTGGATCCATGCCAAATTCAACATTATGTGTCTGGGTACAGGTCATTAAGTTAATGACCAGCTGTCATGTTGTTGTCATTCACTGAGGTGTTGTGGTTGTGCATCGATGCAGAACAAGCACATGCTGGATTAATGATCATATCTTGGCAATTATTAAGGAGTTTATGTATACATTTACTCAGGATTGTAACAACAGTGCAAGAGAGAAAGAGGTCAAAATCATTAACTATTACATATAATTACAAGCACCTCATTAACCCCAAACGAGCAGCCTGAGGTACACACTTGTGCTACCCCAGGCTACCCTACCACATTAGTGCACAGCACAATGGTGCCATGGCACAGTCCTTTGTGCAAATCATTATTTCCTTGACTTGAGAGTTGATTATTTAATTAATTACTATCCTGCACACTTAAGATTTTATATTCCAATTTTGCTTTAATGTCGTTTTATGATAGAAAAATAAGTGACCAATATTTTGTTGATATTATGTTTCAGTCCCAAAATATTTGCCCCCCATACTGCATTATTCTAGAAAACCTATGTCTAGTTAGCATTTAGAAAGCTAGTGTTATATCATGTGATAGCAAGGTAACTTGTCGAACCAACTTTATCAGCAATAACTAATTTCTGTACAATTGGGTTGCAACATCTTTATGCTTAACTTGATTTTGATTTGCAGGCATTTGTTTATGCAAATGTTTCTCAAGGGCCAACCACAGCATTTCAGTGAGGTTGATTTCGGAGCTTTTGACTGGGTCATCACCTTGATTCTTTTCTTTTTCACCCATTCTGTTGTGGATTTGCTCGTGTGCTTGGAATCATTGTGCTGCTGTTTGGCCCGTTTTTCAACAAGCGTTAGCTGTCGGACAGATGATCTCGCATTTGACTGTGGAATATTTTCAGATACAGATTAGTTCATTCAACTCAGTGATTTCAAAGTGCACAGGTCCTGTGGCTCAAAATCAACCCTGTATTATCACCACCGTGCTTGACAGCTAGTATGTTGTGTTTGTTCTGATACGTGTTTGGTTTTCAGCAAGTGTGGTGCTGCACATTATGGCCAACCATCTCTACTATGGACCCACCTGTCTAAAGGACATTGCTTCAGAAGTCTTATGGGTTGGTTAGGTGCAGTGCTGTTTTGTGCTGCTAAAATGATCGTTTGTGCTGCTACGGTTTTTGAGATATTAAACATTATTTTACAGGTCATTCAAAGGTCACCATCAACAATGAAAATGGTGTTTTCATCTATTTTGCCATTTTAAACTATACCCTCTTTTGAAGAGCAAAGGAAAAAAAAAAGACAATGCATTACAAATTTAGCTCATTTAATAAAATACAAAGTGTGTTTTTTAACCGAACTTTATTGAACAGATGAACACACAAAGCGAAAAGACATTTTTCTGCAATACCATAACAGCACATCTCAGAAACCGTAGCAGCACAAACGATAATTTTAACAGCACAAACTTAATTCTTCTGCCCATCAATCACAGGCATCCAATCAAGTAGGAGCGGGGTGGAGCAGAGCACGGACAGCACACAGTAAACATTGGCCGGAGGAGGCAGAACATATGGAGCAGGAGGGGCAGACGTGCGGACATTTCAGGGCAGCATAGATTGATACAGTGCCCGGGAGATATGCACAGAAGTGGCGAAATTGTGCCCACACTGACCAGCAAGAAGTGAGACTGCCCGGGGAGACATGAGGAGGCACAGCCTGCAGTACATGCCACAAATCCAGGCTGCAGCACACACAGCATAACGAGAGGACTGCGAGCAAGCACCACACAAAGTTAGGAGCAGTTTTAATGCAGGCAAAATGTGTATTTGTCGTATAAGACGC